>SKCR01033742.1:0-258440 GCA_019454045.1 Zanthoxylum bungeanum
ATTAGATATCTAATTATGATTAGATTGAAACTAAATCTGATTTAGTGATACGTGTATATTAGACAAAGATCATAGGATTTACAACGTAGTGCGCAGTTACAACGTAGTTTGTAATTGAAATTGGGAAGCATCACTATAAGTTGTATATCCTTAAATAAAGTTCTTGATCAAGATTTACTAACACGGATCGATTAGTAAAATCCACTGAGAC
Organism: Zanthoxylum bungeanum; assembly: GCA_019454045.1. Lineage (NCBI taxonomy): Eukaryota > Viridiplantae > Streptophyta > Magnoliopsida > Sapindales > Rutaceae > Zanthoxylum > Zanthoxylum bungeanum. The sequence continues at coordinate 212 of SKCR01033742.1, forward strand.
CAGTACATGTCGTATATCGTGACTTGGTCCGATGGCTTATCCCAATGAACCATAAGTCTCGGGAGACTCATATAGACATGTAGGTATTTATTTGATAAACATTGAACGACTCATTGAAGATTTCCTAATAGATGGTACACCAACGTCAATATGAATCTTCTCGAGTTGAGTGAGCATAGTAGTCCTTCGACTTGAGATACCACTGTGGATATATGAGTTATCCTCCATACTTTGATGGCAGTCACGTCACCGATCTATTTAGATCAGACCTCCACATATATAATAATAATAATATTAATTAATTATTTAAATATTTAAATGTTAAATATTTAGATAATTAATTGATAAAATTTTTCATAATTGTTATGAAAAAAATTTAATTATTATTGGTGACACATGGCATGATTTAATTAAACTTTATGTGTGAAAATATGATTTGTTAACATAAAGTTTGATTTAATTAATTGAATTAATTTTTTCCAAAATGACCAAAAAGCCCCCAAAAGTCGGTTTTGATGATTTTTAAAGGATTTTTTTTTTTTGTTTTTTTATCTTATCTTCTCCTTGGACGAGAGCTTCAAAAGAAAAAAGGGTTCCAATATTGCTCGATGATTCAAGTAAAGGAAAAGAAGAAAATCAAGAAAAAATGTTAAGGAATTAAAGGGTTAAAGGTAATTCTACAAATCCCTAAGCTTAGAAATTTTGTTTCATGTTTCTTGAAGATCTAGTGAGATCTAGGGTTTCTTTTTTTCTATAAATTTGGGGCTTTTAGTTTTGGAGGCATATTGCACGTGTGAAGTTGATTTGGATGATACTATTGTAATAATTGTCCAATTTGATCATTTGATGATATATTGCCATTCTAGAGTGTTATGACCACTCTTGTATTGCCTAGAATTGTTCTTGGGTGGTTCATTTGTGGTGACATTGATTGGTGTTAAGATTAATATGATTAATGTTGAAAAAGTTGGATTAAAGCATGAAAAATTGATTATTTTTGTTGCAAAATCAGATCTGGAAAAACTGGGTTGTTTGTGATGAAAATGATGTCATTTGAATGTATTGGATGTGTTTTGGGTGTTGGAACAATTTCCAGAAATTATTTCGGAATTGAAATAAGCGAAAACAGCGAAAAATGGCTTTACCGGGTGACTTTTAAGCCAACGGGTGACGGCTGCCCAAACAATGAATTTTTCACTGTTCGGGCAGCCTATGAACTGCCCTAATACTATTGGGGCTGACTTGGGCATCCCTCATGTGTATTGGACAGTCGGTTCAGTCAAAAATGTATTTTTCGTCATTTTGCGGAAAAACCATTTTCGTAAATGTTTCGTGACGTTTCATATATATTTATGTCACTATTTGATATCGAACAAATGTGTTTAGGTAAAATATGAATGAATTATTCATATTGGATATTGAATAATTCATTCAGTAATTTAAAAAAATTTAAAATTATGATTTCGTCTGAACAGCCCTTCCATTGTGCCCTTTACCCAAAACCCCAACAGTGAGGACAGTGAGAGATATGAGATTTGATTTCGTAATATGGTGCATATTGTATGTTTGAAATATATGTTTGTATATAAGTATTTGAATGATGTTTGTATTGTTTGTCGTGTATGTGCTTGTGTATGAAAAGTCGTGTGATGAGTTTATATTATATGGTGTGAGCGCCTGTGTGTATGTTCGATTAGATGATTCGCGGTGTAGTAATCGAGCTGGTTAGGAATCCGTTTAGATGAAATTCATCCCATACCTATTCTAAAATAGGTAATAAGTCTCGTATGAGCATTGTGTGTGTCAGTCAGCCGTATGTATGTGTTGTTGAATGATGTGATCTTTGATGTATCTGTTGTTGTGTGTGCTTCGTGGTTGGTAGCTTGATGTTCATAAATATTTCTAAGTGTATGTGTATGATAGAACTCATGTTATGTATGGATCGTGTATGCATTTGTGAAATGATCGGATTATTTGAAACCGATGAGAATATCAGAGGTTACAAAGCGTGTTTGCCAAGTTGTAATGGTATGTACGTATATGTATAAAAATTACGATATTGTATTTGCATGTATATAAGAGAAGTATATTTTGAATTGAAAGAAGTGTGATTGTTCCATCGATTTGATGATATTTCAAAGATGCTTAATCGTAATAAAATATAATAAGTCTGACTCCACGTCACATATAATGGAAATGGATTAGATGTAAAATGACTTGTTTGTGATGTTTGGGTAAATGCTTTGTGTGATTTGAATATTTGGCTAATAAATTAACATATATGTGAATATGTAGATTTGAAAATTTGTCATGGTAAAGTATAAAGGATAATAAAAGTTGGTAAATCTGACTTGTAATAATTTAGTAATTATGTTAATCTGTTGATATGTTTGACTTGTTTGTTTATAGTAGCATGGTTACTTACTGAGTTTTTAAAACTCACACTAAACCAATTTGCTAGTTTTGTAGGTTGGCTTCCAGATGGGTCAACCACTTCAGCTTTGGAAGTTATGCTCGAGACACAGATCACCCAAACAGCAGTCACCCTCCCTAGTGTCCTGAAAGAAGTTTTAGAAGTTTAGAATATTTGATTTGTTATTTTTTTTATCGTGCTGAGCACGCCGTTTGTATTAAGTAAATTATTTGATTGCTTATGATGTTGTGGGCACAGAGCCCTTGAGTGTTGATAGATGATATGTGCACGGAGCCCTTAGGTGATGATTTTGATGTGTTGGTGTGGACCTGAGGTCCATTTTGATATATGTTGTTTGTTTCAGGTTTGTTTTGACACTGGACTAAGATCCAGGTTGTCCGATTTTAGGATGCATCATGCCGGATTTTTTTAAATTTGGAGGCTTATGGAGATGGGTCAATCCAATCTCCTACCGGTAACATCCTATCTCTGACGGGGTGTTACAGTTTAAGACATAATAGAATATTTGAGTACTAAGTGAGAAGTATATTTGATTCAAATTTTATGTCAAAATTTTTTGAGTAATGATAGGAAAACTAAATGATGATTATCGAAATCATCCAAAAATATTATTTTCATTTTTTTTTATTGTTCACTATTTTTATTTATCATTAAAGTTGACATATAAGTCATCCTTATTGTCACTCTACAGAACTGTACAATAGATTTTCATCTTATACGACTCTTCATTATGGTGTCATTTTGATAATAATTTTATCCCTGTTTAAAACTAGTTTAGTTTTCTTATCATTTTTCAAAATTTTTAAGTAAAAAAAATTAAGAAATGAAAAATGTTAATTGAGGATTGGGCTCCATCAACATTAAGGCCGCATACTTGGTTGTTTTAGAAAACATAAATCACGGAGGACAATCGATCTTATGGATAATATATTTGTTGATGGGGTGCAACCCACCAAATCACTAAAATTTCTTGAGTCTTTTGTTACCATCGGAGTGTTTAATTTCATATTAAGAGTATTTTCTCTAATGATTTGTTGGTTTGTTTGTAAAATGATTTCCGAAAATATTTTCCTTGTTTTACGGCTTTTGTAACAGATACGGAAAATTTATTCAATATAAACTGTTTTCCGATCAATAAAAAAATCAAGAAAATGACTTAGAAAATATAAATTCGTAAATCATTTTACGAATTTTTTTTAATCCAAAATTTACATTGCTTACTTTAAGGATTGGCAAATTTTGGACTTGGATGCAGATCTGGGGCCGGGATGCGTTTTGGTGTATCCGGATACATATCTAGATCCGGGAAAAAAAATCTGGATTTGGATAAGGTAATACTCAGTCCGGATCTAGATAAACCCGGATTGGACCAGAAATTCATATTATCAATATTTTTTTAATTATATTTATAAAACATTATTAATATTTTGGACCTGGTTCCCAAAATTTTGGACTTGTGTGGATATGGGTCCAAAAATATAGGATCCGGAAATCTATATTTTTTTCTTTATTTTTTGAATTATATTTGTATAAAATTAATGAAATTCTGGAACTGGATCCTAGAAATCCGAATATAACCGGATCAGATCTAGAAATCCATATTTTTAATACATTTTTGAATTATATTTATATAAAATTAATAAATATAATTCAAAAATGTATACTCGGATAAGGTCTAGAAATCCAAATTTTTTTAATCCTTTTTCAATTATATTAGTAAAAAAATTTATAAAATTATGTAGCCAGATCTTGGAAATCCGGACTCACCTAGATATTGGAAATCCAGATTTTTTTTTCAATTAGATTTGTATAAACTTAATAAAATTCTGGATTGGATCTCAGAATTCTAAAACTGCGCGGATCCAAGTCCAGATTTCCTAGTCGGCTCCGGAAATTTTTTTTGACCTGGGTATTTGCAGTCTTAAGTCTTTCGGGTCTATGCGCCAAACATATTAAAAAATTGTTCGGAAAAACTTTTCGGATGATAGTCAAATATTGGAAAATATTTTTTTTTTTTACAAAAATGACTTTCATTGAAAATATTTTACTTACAAAAATCATTTTAAGTCAAAATAAATGGACCCTCAATTAAAAAATATTTGAAATCTTTTAATAATAGGTTCAAAAATAGGGGTTCATTAATACTCATAATTAAGCTAAAACCATAATAATGATATACAAAGCATCTAAATATATCACTACTCAAAAATCTCCACCACCAAAGATATGGTCTTTCGTTCTCAACTTCTTCTTATACATCTCCCATCGATGCATTTTTTATTTTTTTTTTGGGATGACCAAAGGAGTCTATCCAAACAAGCATGCGCTTTAAAAGTTATTATAGCTTTAGAGTTGAGTTGAGTGATTTTGGGATACAAAAGGATCTTCTCTTTCTGTTGTGAAAATGACTTTTCCATGAACACTAGCATGCTAACGCACATGGAGTGTTGGTGTCTGTCGGTACCATAAATGTTCCTCTCACTAATATTACGCCACATGTCCTCCTCAGAAGATTCACATTCTACTAATGGTCCAATAACACGTGAATCATTCTTTACTCAGCAATATGTCACCAAGACTGATCCGGAAAATCCATGAACCGGGGGTTACGTGTTTTGGAGATAATTAGAAAAATCGATGACCTTCACTTAATTACTCTATTTTGGAGATACTTTAGAACATAGTTATAGAGTGAGTTAGCATATGGTGACGTCCATAATTCAAACCCTAATTCATGCCGTTGTGAGCAATAATTTGTGTCGAAATGAGAGCGGTCCGTCACTATAAATAGGGATCACCGCCCTTACTTGAAGGGCAAAAAGAAAAAACAAAAAAAAAACTGTGAATTATTTAAGGGAAAATGCTAACGAGTGCCCTTAGAACATTCGTTAAAAATTTATTTTAGGAAAGTTTTTATGGGAAAAAAAGAAAAAGTAATTAATGTTTTGATAAATTTTTATATTCCCCATAAAAATGATGTGAAAACTTTCCTAAAATAGATTCTTAATGAATACCCTACGGACACTCGTTTGCGTGACCCTTATTTAAGTATATTTCATCCCTGCCTTAGAGCGTCTTTTACAAATATACTACTCCGCCGCTTCATCTCATCTTGACTGCCGAATCAGACTCATTTTAGTGCCAATGTACATGGAAATCACATTATAATTAATTAAACTCAATAAATATGGTTAAATCATTATATATATATGATGGATATTGAGCGATAATGATCTCTGATAAATGTAGTCAACCAAAAACACCAAACACCCATATTTATATATATATATATATATATATATATATATATATATGTATGTATATTCTTCTATTCTATATATGCACTTTGGGAAGGCACATTTAATATGAATATTGTCGGTAACATGATTTTGATGATGTCAATGAAATAAAAAAACTTAAAGATAAGAAGCTTAAACACGTGAAAATTTTGACAAAAATGATCAACTTAAGCGACTTGGTTTCGATGGTGTCAAAACGTCTAAATATTAACAAATCAAGTTCGATAAAGCAAAAAGATGATGATGAAGCCAAAATGAAGTACAAGATGTTCAAGAGAACAAAGATGATAAAGAGCCAAAAAGAGGTTGAAAAAGTCAAAGTAAGAGCCAAGAAAGATGAAGATGAAGATTATGATTAATAGCTAAAACTAATTGTAAGTGAGTTTATTCAAATGTTTTAAAGCTCTTAGAGATCATTCATTTTTCATCACTTACATTTAAAATGACTTAAAATGCTTAAAGAATCATTTGTATTTTATTTGTACCAAAATGAATTTTAATGCAAAAATGAATCGGAAAATGATTTTGAAAAATTAGCAAACGGTTGAATTAAATTTCAAATAATATACTGTTAAATAGACATGTGTCTCTAGTTTGCTACGATTTAAATGGAATAGAATTATGATATATAAAACTTTTGCTATAGCCACATTATTACAATATGTTTAGATGTGCGGTTTTTACAGACCTGTCATGTTAGAAAACTTCCAAAATATTCATCTTAAGATTTTTGAGAATGAATATTGTACAGATAATAGCTCTATGTATCTAGTTTATTTAGAAATTTACGGAGCTTGATTTGGAATTTTCTAGAGCAGGTTATGATCAAAATATTGAGTATTGTCAGACTTCATTGGTCATCAAAAAGTTGATGAGACAAGTATACCGGTCCTATAGACCGGCATACTGGTCTCAGAAATGAAAAACGACTATAAACGACTAGTTTTATGTAAAATATATAAATTGGCCATTTTTCTCACTTTTAAAATATCTCTTGCACATATATTCATCATTTAATCATGTCAAAACATTCTTAAAAGTTTATAAACATCTTCATATCATTTTCTCTCCAAAATCAAATTTATAAAGCTCATTATTTTATATCTTCATATTTAATTAGTGAGTTTATTTTTCATTTGGGTAATACACTCACATTCAAATTTTTGTAATCTTTTGTAAGTTCTCAAATAACAAATAGAGTTTTTAAAACTTTTTATATCTTACACTCTCTACATTTGAAAAAGCTCATACTTCACCTTCATAATTCATATTAGTGAACTGTGATACATTTGGGTTGAGAAACTCATATTTTAGTCTCCTTATAATATTTTGTGAGTATTCAAATTGTGATTGTAAAAATTTCATCATCAATGAGCCTTATATCTCTTTCGGTCAAGCAAGGCTGAATGAATCAAGTGACAAACAACTTATAGGCTTTCTGGCTTCTCTTCTAGCGCATTCGATTCCCTATAAGTTATAGGTCTAGGTGTGGAAATCTCTTTGTTGAGTGAGAATACTCAAAATGGTGATTTTGTTATTAAAGGTTTGGAGCGAGCCTAGGAACAAAACTCTCATCGTAAAGGTTTAAGAGTGAACCTAAGGACAAAACTCTTTGTGTAAAAGTTTGAGGTGAACCTAGGGACATAACTATTGGTTTATGAGTGAGCCACAGAAAACTCTCGGTGTAAATTGTGGATTCACTTTTACATTGTAGAAACCTTCAAGCACGGCTCGGAAGAGTGGACGTAAGCATTGTTGGTCAAACAATTATAAATCACGGTGTCAAATTTCTCTATCCCTTACTCATTTTATTTATCGTAAGTTTTATTTTGTATTTGCATATCACTTAAAAACTTATCTTTGGTAAAACATATCGATTGAGAAAATTCCACACTAAACTTAATTGGTAAAACTACTAACTAAGTGGTTTAAAAATAATAAAATATTTAATTCAGTATTATTTTACCACATACTCAATTCACTTATCTCATGAGTATAGAGATTGTTTGTTGTTTGTGTGTTTGTAGATAATTTCAAATATGATGCAATGCTATTGCTTTTTAGAAACTGATAACCGTAAGGATATTAATTAATTAAGCTAAATAAATGTTTTATTTTGTTTTATGAATTAAAGTTTCATAATATAAATACTTCCAATTCGCCTACAAACCAAAACATCATTCCCTTCTCTTTGCTTTCTGCCGATGGAGCTATGATGGTTGTTGGCGGTATTTTCAGGCCCTATGATATTTAAGCAGTACGGCAGGGGTAAAAAGGTAATTCCCTTCTTGGTCAAGATCTTTAATGCCGACCCGACCACTAAAAGCCAACAGTAAGGGGCCGAGCACTTTATGATCGGTAACCAACCACTCCAGACCGGATGGTCGGGCATTATCAGATCAATAGCAGCATTCTCAGTTCAAAAGACCATTGTGACTGACCTCATGAAGACCGAGAATATGGCGAGATATGCTCCAGAAGATAAGACATCCTATTTTTTTCGGATAAGAAGATAAGTTATCCTACTTTCATGGGGAAAAATTGACAAGTCAGTGTCCTAATAGGATAAAGGAAGTGAAGGTAGTTTCGACTAATAATTCTTATGGGAAAAGGAAAACTGTTTCTTTGCTATTATAAATAGGAGGGGAAATCGTGCTTGTAAGGTAGAGTTGAGAAGAGAACAAGAGAGAATTAGACTTGTAAACACAAAACAGATCAGAGAAACATATTTCGGTAATAAAACATCGTCCGTTCTGTGCCCGTGGATATAGGTTGGATCTGATCCACCGAACCACGTTAAATCTCTTTGTTGATTGGTGAATTTACTTATTTTTTGCCAAATTTGCTTTTGGTTTCCCATAAACAAAACAAATTCACAGTTGGAGGAGGATTGTCTCGGGAGTAAAAAATCCTTATTGCCCCTGAGACCAAAATCAACCGTCAACAGTTGGCACCGTCTGTGGGGAGTCGAACAAAAAGAAGCTCGCGTAGTAAGACAATGGCAGAAGGTGGAAATCACCGGTCGTCGGGGAGTTCAACAGCGGATTGGATGGAGAAGATGGAGGAAAATATGAGGAAAGATAGGGAGAAAAATCAAATACTTCTGAAATCCATGATAGACAGACTGGAGAGGATGGAATAGACGAATAATGAGACACTAGAAGCCTTAACCAGTTGGAGGAGAGGCAAAATAGCGGGAGGAAAAAGGGTTGCAGATGAGAGCGAAGACGATAAACCTATGAGGAAGGGTCCCTACGGGAAGAGGTCCGTAGTGGTAGAAAAAAGATTTACAAACGGAGGATACATGGAAGAATAGGAGGGGAGACAGTCGCCAGATTCTTCCTATGATAGCCCCCGCGACACCAGAAGGGGAGACATGAAGTATGGTGAAACTGGACTGGAAATCTCAAGTCATGAGGAACGCCGCACCTGGGGTGACAGACGCAAAGAAGGCCGCAAGAGGCGGCACGGTAACACAGATGGCAATATAAAATCTTGGTTAAGAAAATAAATGGCCAAGTGGGGAGTGAACCCCAAAACTTATATGGGAGACGCTCGGGACGACGAGGCTGAATCCCCCATCACTGAAGAAATAAGGTCGGTAAAGTTCCCAAGACGATTCAACATGTCGTCCATGATGCCCTACAAAGGCCACACTGATCCAAAATCTCATATTGAGAGTTTTGTCATATTGATGGAGGTCCAATGAGTAGTAGGGGATGCCGTTTGCAAAGTATTCCCCCTAACCTTGGGGGGATCTGCCATTATGTGGTTCAGAAGTCTAGCCCCAGGGAGCATCGGAAGCTTCGTGCAACTCAGGAAGTCATTTGTTCGGCACTTCAAAGGGGTCGAGCACTTAATGTTTCAGACACTATTTTATCCCTACCTATTTGGTCATTCGGATCTGTGAGAAGCATAGCACGAGGAAGGATTATGCCCTCGTGGCGTTTGCTTGCTCCAGTGTTACCGAACATAAGGAGGAGCATGCCCTTAATGTTTCAGACACTCTTTGATCCCTACCTATTTGGTCATTCGGATCCCTGAGAAGCATAGCACGAGGAGGGATTATGCCCTCGTGGCATTTGCTTGCTCCAGTGTTACCGAACATAAGGAGGAGCATGCCCTTAATGTTTCAGACACTCTTTGATCCCTACATATTTGGTCATTCGGATCCGTGAGAAGCATAGCACGATGAGGGATTATGCCCCCGTGGCGTTTCCTTGCTCTAGTGTTACCGAACATAAGGAGGAGCATGCCCTTAATGTTTCAGACACTCTTTGATCCCTACCTATTTGGTCATTCGGATCCGTGAGAAGCATAGCACGAGGAGGGATTATGCCCTCGTGGCGTTTGCTTGCTCCAGTGTTACCGAACATAAGGAGGAGCATGCCCTTAATGTTTCAGACACTCTTTGATCCCTACCTATTTGGTCATTCGGGTATGTGAGAAGCATAGTACGGGGATGGATTGTACCCTCATGGCGTATGCCTGCTCCAGCATTGTAAGGAGGAGCACTCGAACAAAATGCAGGCTCCATAATGACCTGACGTATAGAGGAATGTGCCATTACCATTCTAAACGCTCTTTGATCCAAATCCTGGTTCTCCGGGACTCTGAATTGAAAGATTCAGAATTGAGTTTTGGAGACCTCGGACGAGACGCTGTTTTGAGGCATCCGTGCTGTTGCTTTGGGATAAGTGTTAAGTCACCCCCGTTTTTTGATTTTATTTTCTAAAAGTTTTGTTTTGTTTTTCGCTGGTCTGGCAAGGGGACGCCCATGCCAAATCCGATAGGGCTTCAATGGTTGATTCACTTCCCTTCTGAATAAGTCCCAAGGATTAGTCGGCTCAGGGCTGGATTCATTCCGCCGAGGCCTCTTGGTTAATCGGCTCGGGGCTGGATTCGTTCCGTCGAGGCCACTTGGTTATTCGACTCGGGGCTGGATTCGTTCCACTGAGGCCATTATGTCTTCTCTCAGTTCGGGGTCGGGTTACGTCCCACCGAGTCTACCTTTTCGGACTGGGGACGTAGCATTCCCCCAGAGCCAAGTGTTTCTCTCAGCTCGGGGTCGGGTTACGTCCCATCGAGTCTATCTTTTCAGATTGGGGACGTAACATTCCCCCAGAGCCAAGTGTTTCTCTCAGCTCGGGGTCGGGTTACGTCCCACTGAGTCTGTCTTTTCGGACCGGGGACGTAACATTCCCCCAGAGCCACCAAGTGTTTCTCCTAGCTCGGAGTCGGGTTTCGTTCCACAGCATGATCTTATTTTCGGCTCGGGTTGTCCCCTCACGGCCGGGCCTCGAGTGATCGTTTGCGGGAAAGTAATCAGAGCAAATTATGAAAGACAAAAAAAAGATGGAATAGAAACACATAAAAATACATATATAAATATGATTGTAAAAAGTTATTAAAGGGAAAGTGAAGTTTGTTCAAGGTTACACGGGGCCCCGTTCGGGTTACCCCTTATAGATCGGCCCGCGCATGAGCAATTGGTTTTTCCTCGATAGGCTCGGATGGCGGATGGCTTGGCTCGACCTCGGGAAAAGGGACAGTGGCTTCCACATTGACGGCCTGGGAGGCCCCGACAATTACAGCTTCGAGGGCCGGAGTAGGAGCCTCAAGTCGGTTCTCTTCAAGAGCAGGAGCCTCAGGTCGGTCTTCTTCAAAAGCTGGGGGTACCGGGACGATCGAAATGGGGTCGGGATCCATCACCTCTTCGGGAGAAGGGGGTAGCCATTTTTGAAAATCCTCCTGTGAGATTTCCCCTTTGCAGAAGCGAATGGCCGCATGGATAGGCCCCATATCCAGGTTGGGCAATATCATCAGGATAATCTCGGTGCAATCCCCGACCCCCTCAAGTCTGATTGCGTCCCTCTCGGCCTCCAACTCAGCTTCATTTCTCTTAAGCTCGTCACGGACCCGTGCCAGTTCTTTATCTTTGGCCCTCAGTTTGGATTCAACGCTGCACACTTCCACCTTTAAGATCATGTTGTCGACCTAGGCAGCTTCCAATTCCTTCTTGGCAGCCTCAGCGTTTTTCCTCTCTAGAGAGGCGGCGGCCCTGAGAGCTTTATTTGTTGTATGGGCCTCAACTGCAGCCGATTTTGTTTGCTTTTGGCGGGAAGCCGGCTGATGTTTGACAAGTGTCAAGCTCGGAGTAAACCCTAGAGATGATTTGATGGTCATTTAAATGGATGTGACAATTGCGCGTCTCGAGAGAGTCTCCAAAAGGGTGGTGAAAAGATTTTGTTTTGGCGGGAAAAGAAGTCAGACCGAGCATCTTGGTTGTACCGAGGACATGGTGGTGACAGGCCAATAAAACTTCTCCTCACAAAGGTCAGTCGTCACTCCATCAGGAGAACTATTCTTTTTATATAGTTCCCGGCATCAACTTGTATACTCGTTGGAACCGAGAACTATGGGACAGATGTTGGCGGTATTTTCAGGCCCTATGATATTTAAGCAGTACGACAGGGGTAAAAAGGTAATTCTCTTCTTGGTTAAGATCTTTAATGCCGACCTGACCACTAAAAGCCAACACTAAGGGGCCGAGCACTTTATGATCGGTAACCGACCACTCCAGATCGGATGGTCGGGCATTATCATATCGATAGCAGCATTCTCAATTCAAAAGACCACATCCTATTTTTTCGGATAAGAAGATAAGTTATCCTACTTTCACGGGGAAAAATTGATAAGTTAGTGTCCTAATAGGATAAAGGAAGTGAAGGTAGTTTCGACTAAGAATTCTTATGGGAAAAGGAAAATTATTTCTTTGCTATTATAAATATGAGGGGAAAGCGTGCTTGTAAGGTAGAGTTGAGAAGAGAACAAGAGAGAATTAGACTTGTAAACACAAAACATATCAGAGAAACATATTTCGGTAATAAAACATCGTCCGTTCTGTGCCTGTGGATGTAGGTTGGATCTGATCCGCCGAACCACGTTAAATCTCTTTGATGATTGGTGAATTTACTTATCTTTTGCCAAATTTGCTTTTGGTTTCCCATAAACAAAACAAATTCACAGTTGGAGGAGGATTGTCTCGGGAGTAAAAAACCATTATTGCCCCTAAGACCAAAATCAGCCGTCAACAATGGTAAAATGGATTGACCATTTGAATTTGTGTCGAATTCTAGATAATCAAATTAAAATATGATGAATATATGTTCGATTCGTTTAATAAATAAATTTTAAAATTAGAGTCTGTATGTTATTCATTTAATTAAAGAATATTTGTTTGATCTTAACATTCTTCAATGATATAAATTACTGTATTTATTTAAATTAATTCTTCATAAACATATATATGAGAAGTACATGACTAGGGGTGGAAAACTTCGATTTTGGGGTCCGGTTCAGAAATTCCCGATCAGTACAAAAAAAATTGAGTACTGAAAATTTATTCCCAATAAGTCACAAACAGATACCTGATTCCCAACCCTTTTCTGAATTGTTCTGGATGATACCCCATTCAAAATTTGAGTACACATTTGAGAATTGACTATTGTTTCTGGAATTAAATATCCGTTTGGGAATTTGAAATCCATTAAGGAATTGGATACCCATTCGAGAATAGGAACCCCTTTGATTTAGATTTAAGTTTATTGTTTAACACAATGTTTTAAAATCTGAATTGGTCCATCGACCCGGTTTGGCGAGAGGGTCATAGGTCTGACTAAGGTCGAATGGGGATCAGTGCTTTAACTATATTTTTATTATTTTTACAAATAATATAAAAAACCAAAAAATTAAAAAAATGGACCAAAAGCCCGCCTGACTCAGACCGGGTACCGGTTCACTACTTAAACTGGCTGGGTTGGCTGCTTTTTGACCGGTGCGCTTAAATCTGAGTTTAGAGGGTCACTCGGACCGGACCTTGGACCGGTTCAACTCGTCCGACCAGCCGGTCTGATCCGAATTTTTAATCATTGGTTTAACATTCAAACGACATCATTTTGTATATCATACCAAAACGATATCCTTTCATACCTTCATTAAAAAAATGGTTCGGGAATTCTCGAACTTTACCCCAGAATTCCCGAACCTGATAGTGCCTGATCGAGTACATTCATTTCGTACCCATTCAATCTTGAATAGTGTTCCCAATGGGTACATGAAAGTTATTCACCCTTGTGCACAACTAATATATTTTCTAAAAGTAACCCACCAAATTTAAACAATATTATTTTTTATTCTCATGTCTTAATTGAAACATAACAACAACTAACAAAAGGAAAGTAATAAACAAATTTTAAATGGATAATCGAATGATTGAGCTTGGATTCATATTCGATTCATTTAATAAGACAAAAAAATAAATTGAATTAAACTAGTAATTAAACGAATCAAATTTTTTTTAATCAATTTCCTGTGAATAGAATCAAATGTATAAACGAATACTCATCCAAATTATCACCCCTATATAGATCTCCCAAAATCTCTTTCCTCAACGTAAGCTTCTTCGATCTTTTGGCCTTTCTGGTTCTTGTTATACACTTAGATTTGTGATGTTATAGAATGACTTTCTTCTAGACTTTTTCCCAAAATCTGTTGTTGTATCACAAATTAATTTGATGTTTTACTGCTTTAATTTTCACAAATGCTGCTTTAGTTCCTACCGTTTGAATTAATTAAATATTTTGTTTTGTTTTGTTTTTTCCCTTTCAGATGGGAGATATTTTAACACAATTTTAATTTTGAAGAGATGATTTAAAGCAATCGAATATTAAATATTAAAAGTCAAATGTAATTATTATGATTAACTTAAATAAAAAATTAGATATTAACGAATAAATTTAAATCAAAAATTAAATTAAAATATCCATATCTTTTTATAAAACCTCATCGATAATTTTCTATCTCACGATATATGTAACAATAATTTGGAAATTAATAAGATATATGATGACCATCACTTTCTGTGTAATGGATCAGCACTCGTAGCCAAGACAATATTTATAGTCTCATTCACTGAACTTAATAAAACATTTATAGATATTGGCATATTGGAATTCATGATGATTTTCACGACCATATTTATTAATAATTGAAACTAATGGATCGATTTCTTTTCTACAATAACAACGTTAATCATCTTTTAATTTCCTATTAAAACTTTAATTACCCCCTTCGAGAAAATAATATATCACAATGACACCCTTATGGCCCGACATAATTATTGTGCACTTGTTACTTCTTTAATCATTTGCGTAAGGCATTTTGATCTAAATACGGGGTATGCCGCCGTGATTTGGTGGAAAATGGATTATGACTTGATTCGAATTTAGGGAATATATTTCTTATAAGAATTTGAGACAATCGGAGATTTTATCTGCTTCACTTAAACTCGAGTCGGATAATTTGACGATGAAGTTTCCAACATTTTCAACAAAAATAATCTAAATATGCACTACAAGAAAAAAGGCTTTTACTGATACTAAATTAGTGTCAGTAAAGGGTTTTACTGACACTATATAAATATGTCAGTGTTGCCGCAGCCAGAAATCACTGACACTAGTTTCTAGTGTCAGTGATTCTTAGTGTCAGTAAACGTTAATACTGTAGTATCAGAAAATTATTGACACTATGGTATCAGTAATCTCTCACACTATTTTAGTGTCAGTAAATTATTGACACTATATCATCAGTATTTAGTGATACTATAGTGTCAGTAAATTTTGTTACTGCAGTATCAGTATATCGCATATATTTGATTTTTAGTGTCAGTAATTATTGTTACTATAGTATCAATATCCGTCAATATCTTTTAAAATTTAAAAATCGTATTATTTCACAATTATATTTCTTATTTTTTGTAATTAAATTAATCATAATATATATATATATATATATATATATATAATATATATATATATATATAATATATATATATATATATATACCAACTCAATGAAATAAAAAACTAAAAAATTACATTTATATAAAATTCGCAATATAATAGATAATCGTATTAATCAATTCAACAGTATCACATGATGAATACAAAAACTGCATAGACAATCTTTAAATTAACATATATATATTTCAAAAACTACTCTTAAAGTCCCATCAAAATGTCATGCCCCCACCAAAATTCATGATACTTGTTGAGAAGCCTGCAACAATCCCCCAACAATATGATATCTGGCACAAAATCTGAAATTATAAACCAAATGTTAAGAATTAGATGGACTTCCAAAAAAAATCGATATCTTCATAAATAAAAACATTAAATACATCCAAATAAAAATACAAAATATAACCCTAATGTAATTTTTGTCACATAAAGCACTTATTGACAATAACCATACCAACAACCTAAGAGCATGCATATAAAAAACCAAATGGCATCCATAATAACAAGTTGTATCTTTCATACCGCTACATAATCACCAAAAC
This sequence comes from Zanthoxylum bungeanum, assembly GCA_019454045.1. NCBI lineage: Eukaryota > Viridiplantae > Streptophyta > Magnoliopsida > Sapindales > Rutaceae > Zanthoxylum > Zanthoxylum bungeanum. The sequence continues at coordinate 16,346 of SKCR01033742.1, forward strand.
AAACAACAAAATAACACACACACACACACACACACACACACACACACACACACACACACACACCACACACACACACACACACACACATATATATATAGACGGACATAAAACTGAAATAAAAGGATCTCATGAACCAGATGAAGTTTATCAGATGACATGATCTAATACTGTTTCCAAATGCAGAAGAAGCAAATCAAGATGACAAGATAGTTGTTCATTATGGAATTCCTGGAAACTAAAAGTTCAAAGCTCAAAATGTACTAGAATGTAACATTCCAGGTAATTGCCATAAAAATAGATGAGATAAACATGTTAGATCTCAATATATCAAATACTGCTTCCATAGCATTCATGCTGCCACCTCAAAGCACATCAGATGACAGGTGCCATATCCCCCAAAGGTTTCAACAAGTATCAATCAGAACATGGCAAAACTTCATCAGGTAAAAAACTATCTCCAAGTTCATGTCTGACATAGAGAACATCGAGACACTGTTAATAGAATATTTTACATCATGATTGTTTTAACTTTCAAGTCTCAAAGCAATCTTACCCACTAGCAAAACTCACAAATAAAACAAATTAACCCACCAAATTAAACCCATCAGGGCATAAAACTGAAATAAAAGATATGATTCATATTGCTTTCACTGAAGTAAAAAATCTGGGGAAAAAATTCTAAGCTAAAAGTAGAAACAAGAATGTATTAATTTACAGAAAAGAGAAATACCATACTACTTCATTAACTCAACGAACAATAGCTATGTTGTCCTTGTCATTTGTATTCTGCAAGAATAGAAGATTTCCCAATATGTCATGAATTAAAGTGAAAAAATAGGAAGTAATAATCACCTCTGTAAAACATGTCCTTGTAATTACCTCTTCATTATACTGTGTGATTATATGTGCAACATATATTGCCCAATCATCACGGAGTTGCGTTATATCTTCCAGAGTGTACTCATTAATCCCCTTGAACTTTAAAATATTTATAAGTTAGAATTTTAAACAGTAAGATATCTTAATTGACTAGTGATAAAACTTAACTATTGTTAACTTACATTGTCTTTTAGAATGTTCACATTAGTTACAATTTGCTGCATGTATTTCATCACATAATAACCGCATTCAAAACTTCCAGGTTGCATTGGACACTATAAAAAAGAATTATCATATCAATATTAGTTCATTTAGACATATTCTAAATATTCTCATTGTTGCATATCACCAAAATATATATATCATAACTTTGTAACTCTGCTAAAAATAGTTTCTTAGCTCACAGAGACACTTACTCTAGTGCTTAATAACAGTCATGCTCAGTCTTCCAACAAATCTACTATCTCAATTCACTCACATTTTAAGATTTCAATCAAAGGCGTATCTTTTCCAACAGTAAACCAGAAAAACAAGTAAGGAGATCCAATCATCAAGCATTAAAGATAAGTGTTAAAATCACCTTAGGATCATCGGGCTTCTTCTCCAACAGCTGTTTGAGCAAATCGAGGCACTCATCGAACTTACGAGACTGAAAGTAGAGAGCGGCTTCTTTAGCAAGAGTGGCAGTGACGGATAAAACGCCGCCGTCGTCTTCAATGGAGTTATTAACAGAGGCCGTCGATTGCGCTGAATCTCGAGAATCCATGACCAGATCGACCAATCAGATGCTCGAATCAGGCACAACACAACTTGAATCTCGATTACAAAACGTATCGGATCGAGTAAAATGGAAAATAAAACCCTAGGTTTTTACTAAAGTCTTGAGGGGAGATTTTAATTTCATTTGCATTCAATTTGGGGGTTTTGTTTCATTGTCTTTTCTTAGGAACCCTGAGGATATTTTAATTTGGGAATTTTGCAAAGAATGACAGATCAATTAGAGCGTGTAAATGCGTACGATTTGCAGAGGTAGAAAACCTACACGACCGGTGGGAATGAGAGGAACCCTAAATTACTAAGATTGATTTGGTAACTACGGTTCAGGTTTTGACCCGACAAATACATATATATTTTTATAAACCGCGGTTTAAGGAACAAAAGTCACGATTTGGCCCAGTGGTAAAGCCTTACAATAAAAAAAAAATTTATATCAATGGTTACAATTTCGAGTCCCAGCAGACTTAAGGAAATAATTTTTTTTTTTAATTTTTTACTGACACTAAAATCGCTGATACCATAGTGTCAGTAATTATTGATATTTAAGTGAAAAACACGGAAATAGGCCCATTTACACGTCGTTTCTGACACTTTTAGCCTAGTGTCACTAACCTTAGTGTCAGTAAAGGCCTTTTTTCTTGTAGTGATGGGTACACATTATTCACAGGGAAATTAAAAGATAATAATTTTAAATATTTTTCAGAAATAAATATAGATGTTTTCTAAATTAATTATAATATATGGAAATATTGACATAATTTCATAGCATCTTTGGATATGAATGCTAGAGGAAAAACAAAAGTCCTATGAAACCAAAAGATCTAGGAGGTAAAATATCATAAAATGAGTGATTCTAATAGATATATATTCCAAATCTAATAAAAAAATTAAATACATACAATTATATATATATGGTTATGATTAAGAGAGATAATGTATCTAAAGACTATCTTTATGTAGCTTAATTGGCTGCTCAAATCATTTTCATTATAATCTAATGGCTGATAAAAAATTATTTCATTATAGAACCTCTATAAAATTGGTAATTATAGTTTAACAAACAAATCAAATAATAAAATCATTTTCATTATAAAATCTCTCATAAAATATCAATTGTAGATTACCAAATAAATTAAATGACATAATTCTAAAATCTATCTGAAAATGATAATGGTTGATCATACGATAGATTTTTTAATACCGTGCCATATGCACGAGCAATATCTAGTATATATATATAGACAGAGAGAGTCAGCTTCAGGTCTGGACGTCCGGATTGTGTGGATGTGTGTTTTGTTTAATAAAACAATATTGCTTTACTAATTGACTCATAAAGTAACGTTATTTTATTGTACAAAATACATGTCCGGATTTGAAAATTATAAATATACACACACTCACGCGTGTGTATATTAAATGGGCTTCATTTTGTTTCTAATTTGGACCGAGCTAGCAAAATTGAAGAGAGCTAAACTCATTTGGACCTTTTGAGTAAAATCATGCAATAAGCCTACTTTGAGTTCTTGGTACTTTTTTTTGTTAACCCCACAATGACCAAATAATTGAATTTAAAAAATTGATCGAAAATAAGAAATTTAGTACAACTTGAGCTGAAATTCTCAATAATTTAGCCTCAAAATTATAGAGAAATTGAGCAACTTGGCTTGTTAAATCGATCATTATCAATATAATCACATGGTTTTGTCCCACAAAATCTATGGTTGGGGTTGATGCTAATTTGTGGACCCAAAATTGATATTTATTCACATGATCCACATGAGGGTTGAGTTAATTATGTGGAACCCATTTGACCTTGGATCCGAACCACTTAAAAATATGTGTATCTTTCCCAAATGTTCCATCCCTTTCACTTTCATGTCCCTTATCCAAAAACATAATTTGATTGGGCATTGGTACCTATAAATCATTAAATTTAATTTTTAATACAAGGTATTATCTTTCTTGGTCTAGTAGGTAGTTGAGTCACATGGCATTATTTTATGAATGGAAATCCAACTTTGAACTCAATGTCCACAAATTTTTTAATCAAATTGTGATAGTACATTTAACATCCCATATTATTTGGGAAAGAAATTGGTGATGTTCTTGTAAAATTCATGTTGGAAAATCGAATAATCATATTTCATTGATATTTAAACTTATAAAGTTACATAAAAGAAAAATAAACGAAATACAATAAATAAAACTGAAATATGCAACAAAGAAATATAATTTGATCGAGGTAAGAATTTGATTCCTTGATCTTAAAATAAAATCAACTCTGCATAGATGTAATTTGGTTTTGATTATTGTCTCTTAGGATATAACGATTACTTCTTGATAATAGATGCACTTCAAATCAATAAGAATAATGAATTTCAATTTTTGAAATTCTTTTTATACTTGTGCTCACAAATGACTTCTTATAAAGACTTTTCTCTATAAAAGAAGAAAAAATGCAAAAATTAGATAAGTGAATGAGTGAATAATCCCAACACATTGAGTGCCTATTTATAGACATGAGGTATTATTGAAGAGACATTACTAGTGATAATGTTTGTATTTTTCCATTAAATTTGCATCACTTCATTTAATAATTGTGATTTTTTATTTTGAATTTAGTGTTTTCAAGTGAAATGAAATTTTTAAAGGACATATCTCATCACTTAAAAGGCACCCAATCAAAAAAAGACACTTGTTTTGTTCAATTTTCGATTGCATCAGTTTGCATAAAAAGCATCATGGAAAACTTGGTTGACCTAATCACAAGGTTCAGTCGATCGAAGTTCTAAAAAATAAATTTCCAAAATTCTCGTATTTGGTCGACCAAACCTTTGAAAATCATATTATAATCCCACACAATTTTTAAATTAGAGAATTCGTTTATAATTATATATAAATGTTAATGCAAACACTTGAGAAAGTTTTTGTAGAAAGAAACTGCATTAAGTTAAATAGCTTTTGGCCTTCAACATTCTTTAGTGAATAATTATCGGATTTAATTGACAACCTTGTGACCACAATCTTAAAATGTTTCACCGTTGGTGTAAACCAAGATAATAATTATCACATTGCTTCTTTTTAACCAAGTTCGGTTCTTACAGTTGTGTTCATTTATGCCTTGAACAATACATGATTTCTTATGTGCTCTTAGAAAATTTAACCTTTTTAATTCTGAAGGAAGTGACCACATTTCGCACTTAAATTTATGATTTTCTATCAAGAGTATCCTTTTAATACTCCATTTGGACCATTCCCAAGATAATAATCATTAAAGATTAACTTATTTTTTACCATGACAAACAAAACTCACGTCATCATAGAAATGGATAGAAGTAACTAACTTCGCAGTGTTTCTCTTGAATTACATAAAATTTCAGTTGTCTCTTTTTAACTTAGATATTTGGATCTCCAGTAAATTAGGTTGGTGTAATATCCTGAGTTTTTCGAAACAGTGCTGGAAGGTTTGTGAATTAAAGTTAAAGATTCGGAACGTGATGGTATTCGAAAATAAGAGTATATGTGTTGGAAAATAGGTCGAAACGTTTTAAAGTGAAACTTTGTCGCGTTGAAAAATGCGTGATTTCGAGAACTGGTTACGCCATTCATATTTATATTGTTATACGCGTAAAAGTTTTTTGTTTCTTGTTTCAACTATATAAATAGCACATAAACTCGGATTGAGCTGATTCTTGAACCATCTGACTGATTTTTCTATGATGAACAACTTTCGTGTTGAGCACTTTTCGAAATTTGTATCACAAAGACTTCCAAAATATGGATTTTTGTGGAAGCCCCAAGGCAGGGACCTGATTGTAATTTCGCGGGTCAAAACGTAAATTTCCAAATTTTTTCTATAAATACCGCATAGTTTCTGGTTATTGCGAAATGGGTAAAATATCTTAAATCCCTCACATGACCCCCCGTTCCCAAACATAATTTGGAGCCATGGTCGCACCGGCGACCTATCGGCCATTGCCGTTCGACGCAACTGGCCAGAGGGGTGCGCTGGTCACCCCTCTTCCTTTTGGTAGCCGGCGAAAACCCTCAGGATGCTGGCAATGTTAGAAAAGAGTTGAAATAAGCGCGGTAATTGGTTTTTCGATCCCAGCTCATCGATTTGTTTCATGTTCTAAGCCACCCGCCAAATCGAAGCTTGCAAAGAGAACTACAAGTTGGCGGTGATGAATTTTCCATTTCGTGCACGATTTCCCGCGAAACAAGGAATGAAGCTTCGGTGAATAGTGACTTATAAATGAACAGTAGCTTCGATCGGAATTCCGTCGATTCCAACGCGTTCGTGAGATCATTTGGAGTCCGTATATGGCCTCGAAATATCGATAAGACCTCCCAATAAGAATTCACTAATTTCAAGTTTTTCGTTAAATATTCAGATATTTCCAGTAATTTTGTAGAATAACATAATTGTATGAATTGAATTGTTTGAGTATTAGTGTTTTGAATATGTGTATTTGGTAGAATCCGAGTGAAAACGAAACGAGTTGGATTGATCAGATAAATTATGTAAGTTTCCAATAAAAGTGGGCTTTCCGTGTATTAATGTGTTTTTGATCGTAATGATAGATATGAGATACATATGATGATACAATAATGTTTAGATAAATCCGTGAAGGTTTAGAGTGTTCATGACCATTTCGTAATGTTTGCGGAAACATTTTCAGAAGATTTTTCAAATACATCAGAAACTTACATAATCTATCGTAATGATAGATATGTGATACATATGATGATACGATAATGTTTAGATAAATCCGTGAAATTTTAGAGTGTTCAGGACCATTCCGTAGCATTTGCGGAAACATTTTCGGAAGATTTTTCAAATATACATAAACCGAGGATTTAAGTTAACTAGTGGCTCGAAATAGTTTGTAATGATGTTTTAAGATTATTGGAATTGAAAATATTGAAATCGGACTTGATTTGGTTGTCCCGGAATGATCCTAAAGTTGTCATACTAAAGTCAAGAATTTTGTAAAGTTGCGATTCTGACGGCGTGTCGCCATTTTTTTTGACAGATTTGACTAGGACTTGGAGTGCTCGCAAAGCCAGGTAAGTAATCCATGCAATTGAGTACTTGAATGCTGATTCATGTTTTTATATATATATATAAATGGTTGAAGTGTTTAGGATAAATGATGATAGTAAAAGATGATTTTGAGAACGAAGCTCAAGGTTATGTATAGATACGTTAATCGACCAACACAAGTATGGATCTTTGTTATTGATATGATATGAGTTGAGATTAAGAGTGGCAATAGGTCGGGTCGGGCTCGAACTTTGATAAGTCCGACCCGAGCCTAGCAAGGAAAATATTAGCCCGGGCCTGGGATTTATCCGTCCCGTTTTTTAAAAAAAAATTTGAAAAAATTTGAAACATATACAAATATAAAATATGTTCACACTATATGCAAAGAAAATTCACAAATACATCAAAAGTTTCATTGATAAACTAACAATCTAAATACTACAAACAAATAAAAATGCTACAAATATATTAAAGTATATATATGATTTTTTTAAGCCCAGACCGGGCTTCTAAAGCTCGGGCCCGGCCCGTGATTTTTTATCCCAGACCGAGGCTTTTCTGCCATCTCTAGGTGAGATGAGCTTAATGTCTATGTGTATGTATGAATGTGTGTAAGTGTATAAACTGGTAATGTTATGTACACCTGTATATGAATGAATATGTATATGTATAAGTATATGAACACGTATTCGTATATGTATGTGATGATATGATATGTATGAGTTGGATATACATAATCGGTAAAAGGAACAAGTTATGATTTATGTATTTGTATTAGCACGTGTAGTCATTGGAATAAGTTGGTTATTGACTAATGCGTACGATTTAGGTTTATAGAAGTTGAGTTGATATAAGCTAAGCCTTTTCTTAGTGCTAAAAGTACGTGATTTGGATACATATATGAATGGAAATATATATTCGGTAAGATACTGTATCAATATTTCATATATAAGAATTCTGAAACGTTGTATGTTTGATTGATAAGTAAATGATATGTGGATGGTAAAAGGCTACAGTATCGAAATTCGAAGTAATGAATATATTCATATGTTTGATGTATGTACGTATGTGTATGAAGATTCAGATGATAAATCAATGTTTATCATGTACATGCTTGTTTATGTGAAATCGTGTGATGAGTTTGTGTCACGTGATATGTGTGCATGTCTGTATGTGTATGTTTTCGAGGAACAAATGAATGATCAGAAAGCTGGTGTGAGTATAAGATATTATGAAATATGCTTGCTAAGTTTATTATCGTATGTACGTATATTGTGAAAGAGACTGAATGAGTTTGTAAGCATGAGGTACTAGGCATGTATCTAAACACAAATTTTGAAAAATTGATTTGCATAAATGAAAGAGAAGTGAGCTACGGTTTCTAAGCTAGTATGTGTGAATGCGATAAGTCATGAATGTTAAACTATCGTAAGATTATCGAATTAAAGAAATTTGGTTTGACTTACCGATTTGATGATATTTCAAAGGTGTTTATTGTGATAAAAGTATAAATATATGTGACTGCATGTTTCATGTTATTGAAATGGATTCGATGTTAAACGATATACTCTATGGTATACTAGTTTTACTTTGTATGCTTTGGATGTTTAGCTATTAGATTGGCACATATGTAGATATCTAAATATGAAAATTTGACTTAGGTAAAGTATAAAGGATAATAGTAAGCTGATAATTCTAAACTAGTAATAACTTGATAATTCTGAAAAACGTCTAATGTGATTGTCTTGTATATTCTGTCTGTAGTACTAGGATGGTTACCTACTGAGTTTTATAACTCACACCAAACCAGTTTGCTAGTTTTGCAGGTTGGATTCTAGATAGGTCAACCACAATAGCTTTGGAGGTCATGCTCGAGACTCAGATCACCCAAGCGGCAGTCACCCTCACAAGTGTCCTGGGAGAAAGTCTTAGAGGTTTAGGATATATGATTATTATGTTAATTGATGTGCTAAACACGCTGTTATGTATTTATTAAGTAAAAGTTTTGATTTGTATATGATATTGTGGACACAGAGCCCTTGAGTGTTGGTAGATGATGTGTGCACGGAGCCCTTAAGGGTTGATTTTGATGTGTTTTGTGTGGACTTGAGGTCCTTTGAATGTTGGATGTTTTTTTTAAGTTTCTTTTTGATGCTGGACTGCGATCCAAGTTGTCCAGTTTTAGGATACATCATGCCCGATTTTCTGTCAAGTTGGAGGCTTATAGAGATGGGTTATTCCTATCTCGTGCTGGTAGCATACTGCCTCTGGCGGGGTGTTACAATTATGGTATCAGAGCAAAGGTTTATGTGACAATGACTGCAACTACAGGGTATCCGATCATGTAAGTAGGTTTCTGTTACGCATATAGGTCCCATGTTTGAAACTTGATTTGATTTCTGGTAAATAGTATGATGTGCAATGATTTTGATTAATATGGATGATTCGGATTATCGGTACATATTTATATGTTATGAATATTTTATGTGTATATATATACTAAGTTAAAAGTATATCGTTTATATAGGTATATGTATAAGTAAATAATGTGAATTCAATGTGTTTTGAGGTACGAGTAATTCTATGATATTGATATTCTGAATTGTGAATTCAATTGTGAACTAAAACCAAATACTTGAACTAGATATGACCTGGATGACTGCAACTACGTGTCCTGCAATGTGGACCTAACCTGAAACAGACATGACATGCTTGAAATACACAAATGGTTGGTCCTGTCATGAACTACTTGATCTGAAAACTAACATACTAACGGGATCTAATCGTGCATAATCTGAAACTACTTGAACTAAAAAATGATTATCTGACAACATGAGATGCATAGTTAAAGCTATAATCTTACGTGATATGAATACATACATCGTAAGGCATGGCTAATCATAAAAACATGAAAAACAAAACTAGAAAACCTGTAGAACATAAACATGAGAACAAAGAATGATTAACGTGACTATAACCCTGGGCATGACTTGGGAAATTCGTGATTATGACTCGAAGCTATTGTGAACTACAAGACTCGATTCAACTATAAAAAACTTCCAGATCTTTCCTGAACACCCAAATCAAGTCCGATTCCAACGATTTTAGTTTAACTACTATTAAAACACCTAGTATAACATATTCGTAGCACTTGTTTTAGTTTCCGACTAAAATTCAGAAAATCTTCCGAAAAGTCCGCAAACGATGTAGACGAATATAAAACTTTTAGAATCTTACCAGTTCCACCCAAAAAAAGTCTAGTACTCTTATTACATCACTATTCACTATTCCAAGTCAATCAACTAGCTCAAATTTTCAAATTTTACGTTTTCAAAAAATCTTCAAAAAATATTTTCGAAAATGCTGCGGAAGAATACCGAGCTCTCAGAGCTTTCGAGCAAATGAGTATCAATATTTAAATTTTATTTCTTCCTCATTTTGTGCGAAACTGAGCACCGTTTGACAGAACCGACTCCGCAACATCATTATTCGTTCCACGATCTTTGATTTGGTGGGTGGTTTGTACCGTGAAATGAAGCCATGATAAGAGATTGAGCTAGGATGCATGTGTATTTTCTTTCTTTTTTTACCATTTTCTAGCAAGTCTAGTGTCACCGCTGGCTGCCATAAGCTGGAGGGTGGCCGACAAACCCTTCTGGCCCGTCAAGCCTGCCGACGATGGCCGTTTTTCGACCGACGACCTTGTTTCACTCTTGCATCAGGAATGGGGGGTTGGGTGTGATATTTTGAATAACTTTGGCCTTTCTGTAATTATGCAAACCTATTGGTATGTGTAGAAAAAATTCTGAAAAATTACAAATTGACCCCACAAATTTGTAATTTAGGCCATGAAAATGTTCTTTTTCTAAAATTCAAATTTTTATGGATCTTCAGAAGAAAATGGCCAAAAGTGTTCACCATGAAAATTGTTCATCTTCGAAACATCTTTTCAACGGATAAAAAATCAGCTCAATCAGAGTTCGTTTTCTATTTTTGTAGCTGAAATATTAAAATTCCATTGTATAAAATTATCTGAAAGTACGTGTAACCAATCATTTCGAGTTACACGATTTTCAATGCGTTGAAATCCCACTTTAAGTATTCCAATATTTTTCAATACTTAAACTCTTATCCACCAATATCGTCTCATTCCGAGACCTAAACCTTATTCTGAGGACCTTATAGAACTATTTCAAAAATTTAGGATATTATATTTTGTGAAATTGTGATGTTATGGATGAAATTAGACATGTTATAATACATAGAAAGAATTCCTGTAATTTTCAGAATTGTTCTGGGAGCTTTAGGAACAGTTTTGAGATTTTTCCGTAAAACCGCTAAAATGTGACTTGGGGGTAAAATCATAATTTTATAAAATTATAGAATGGATCAATCACTATTATAGTGACTAGATCACTGTAGGAGTGTCCTGGTCATGTTCCATAGCTAAACCGTCTTACCGATTCTCTCGATTGCTCGGTTTTTCAAACCGGTAAACCAGTTCAGGTGTAATCATGGAAAATATTTCCGAAATTTTTGGCCTGAGTCTTTAATTCATTATCACAACTTGATATTGGATATCGGTGAGTGATTAGAGTGAAATACGAAAAAAGTACCGGTATATGATACCGATCAATTTATTCGAATTTTGAAATTATTTTAAAAGTCGATTCACTCACCGACGCGCTTCTGGGGCATTTACTGCAAGATAATACGATCCGCACATGCTCTAAGTGAGACTCAACATCCACAGAATATATGAGAATGTTGTCAAAATATACCACGATAAACTTACACCACGATAAACTTACATGAGAATGGCTTACGAACCTGGTTCATCATGCATACCAAAGTTCTAGGTGCATTGGATCAAACGACATCATTTTCTAATCATACAAGCCATCATTACTTTTTGAAGGCTATCTTCCATTTATCTCTTGGCCGAATTCAAATTTCATTATATCTGTTGTGTAAATAAATCTTGGAAAACACTATAGCATCCTCCAACTCATCTAACATCCTACAATCTACGTATCGAAAACCTATACTTCACATTTATCCTATTAATAATCCTGCTATCCACACACTATTTCTCTTTCGGATATACCATTTGCGGATATGCCACATACTTTTGAATAATTACATGTTCTAGGGCAAATTAGGTAGACTTGCTCATCGAACTAATTCAATGTAGTTTTGTATATTCCACATAGACGGTAGACCTTCTGACATCTAAAAGGGTGTGATGTTCGAAAATTCTGCTAAAATGGGTTTTATGGCTTAGGAACTGCTAGTACATTGACCTATTCTCTTCTACTAATTGCACACATGCTTTACAATATTTTTCAACATGCCCATTTATAATAGTGAGGAAATTCTTACCATCCAACTTATTTTTAGCACAAAGAAGCAATCTAATCTTCCTACTATCCCATCAAAATTCATAAACACTTTTTACCTCTATAGATAACATCTACATCAAATTGCCATAGGCTCCCAATAACATTTGACAAGCATCTATATCCACCACATTACAAACAATATCACGATTATAAATTTTGCTAATAGAAAAATGAAGACGACAAACCTAAGTAACTTTAGTCTTTGCTCCTTTCATGATCCAGCCAATCTTATAAGGTGGGCGGTGTGCTCCTATTGGGAGCAAACCAATGCCATAGACATAATGTCCTCATTGGTACCACTTTCAATAATCACATTAAACGCTTATTCCTTGATAATGACATACGTCCTAAAAATACTATGATGTTGTGTTTCTTCTTTATTCTTGGGTGTCAATAAGATTTTCTACACTATGCAATTGAGCACATCTCATTCATCGCCATCCGCATTATATGAACTTTTTTATGCATAGCTCGATAATGAATCTCTTACAAAGACACTACTAAAAGTTGGAAAAATTACAAGATGAGTGCTCAAAAGGAAAGAAACTCCAAGGAATTCCGAAAATACTGCCAAAAGCCAGCCGGACATCACCTATGTCTGGCCTACATTCTCTCTAATCAGAAAATCCAGCCGGATATATCCTGAAAAACCTAAAATCTGATCGAATAAGTCATAACTGTCATTAAATATGCAGATTGTCAGTTACCAAAGTCACGGGATCTGATTATACATCTGGCCGGATATTGATCGAACGTTATAATCTATAGTAATGCTAGTAATGTCAGACAGAAAGTAGGCCAATGGCAGATTCTGCTCCCCTTCTATTCTCAGATCCACCTCTCAAACTATAAATGCATTCAGAATTAATCCTAAAGAATCCCTGAAACTCTGAAACAGTAACCCTTGAGAGAGAAAAAAGAGAGAGAAATAACACATTCTGAGTCCTGGAGTATTCTTCCTTTCTGGTGCGAATCCAGCGACATCCTAACACTCAAGAGGATCTTCTTGAGCCAAACAACATAAAGGTATAATCCGATGGCACATTGTTTATTAGTTCTATGCTTTGGAGGTTCTGTAGTAAGACAATACCTCCGGACAGACTACATCACGTCCGGTTGGATATGCACATACATCCGGCCAACAATAGACATATCATGCCATGCTTACTACTATCAATAGGTTATCTTAGTTTATGACATTACCGTTCTATGCATATTTATGTTATTCAATTTTATATGATCAATGCTATGTGAATTTAGTTCATTTATTTAGCTAATATTAGCATTGCATGTTACTGTCATTCTATTGCTTTTAATAATTTAATTACATGCTAGTTAATTCTTTGTTAATTAGTTATTTATTACCTGTTTTTGTGTTCTAATTTGTGAGGGATATTCGGCCTGACCTATTACAGGTCTGGCCAAACATCCTTTACATATCCCACCGGATGTCCCCTTCTTGTATATAAGATGGAAACCCGGACATAAGTTCCATAACCGATTCTGAATAGATGGTAATATGATCAGTACTCGGGATATAACTCTGTACCTTTGGGAGATCATCATTTTGTGTACACTATTACTGCTATATTTACATATATAGATTTGCTTTATTAGCCACTAAAATTATTGTTTGTTACTGCCTGGGTTATCAAATTTGATATCGTTTACCATCCACTTTGCCAATTTTGTTCTTATAATCTGTTTATGACATCAATTCACCTGTTATTACTACAATTTTACATTTCTGGATTACGTAGTGATCCGGCCAGACTTCCAATAATTATGACCGGATATTGAGACATTTGGCCTAGTATGGCCACGTCCGACCTTAGAGAGGTTTTTTTTTTATCTTATTACTGTTGTAATAATTTTTACATTTGAATTTTTTTTATTTGTTGCTCTTTTTTTGTATTTATGAAATTGTGTCTAATATAAGTTGTGTTGCATGTTATTGCATTATAGGATGTGGCGACGCCTCTCTTTGAATCTAAATATCATACTAACATCATTAAGAGATCATTCCGAACCCAAAACGAGTTTAAGGTCGAACATTACGAGGGGTTTAATGAGTGCTTATTTCATTCATGGTGCCTCATACTGGGTGAAAACTCCTTTATTCTTGGGTTAGTTCTCTCGTGGGACTATTTATACTCTCTACAAGATGCGAGCCCAACAGTGTCATTTTCGAAGACATCACAACCCCGCTTCACTCATACATATCTTCATCTTTTGCATATACTTTTAACCTTGATGGCGTTGCATATCGCGAAATCGCTTTCACTCATTTGTTGACAACCATAACTTATTGGTACGTATCCTTTGATATTGGTGATTGAACACTTGGGTGGGGAGACCGAGTTGCAAATAAGCCTTCGCCGATGAGAGTCAAAGCCTGAACCCTTGGTAAACACACATACGAGCCGATGGATATTATCCTCAGGAAAAGCCTCCCCAATGCTTGTGTTTGCGCCCTACCCATTTGAAGCCCTTTGATTATTTTACCATGAGATATAAACTTGTTGGATCTTTTTAACTCGGACAAGTTTGCATTTTCATGATAAAAGAGTCAAAGACTGTTGGGATGTATGTTGGACAATTATGACCCATAGCGTCACTATTTTTACAGATCATGGTGTTGTTGTACAAATTAACTATGTGACAAAGGAGATTGCACTCTTATCATTTGTGATTAGATCACCTAGATATATAAATGACTGGAGGTCCTTGTGATTTGTTCCTGGATTGAGAATGATATGAGACAGTATCAGTCCACGAAGGATAAATCATTAAATATCCATAGTCAGAGTATTATCGAGATTGGACATCGATAAATACGTAAAAGACTAGTATTACACTTGTGCGTGTTGTGAGGGCACAACGACATAGTTCTCATATATTTGGGTATAGGATACTCATACAAGTGTAATAGGAGGTTGTGTTTTACCGATGGTATGGGAAACAGCTTCGCTCTGGATAGACCCCCTCGGAATTCCATTGGTAGTATGACTATGTGTCTATGGAAGTCCGAAATCAGGGTAGGTGTATTTGGTCTTAACCTGAGACTTGCACCGCTAATACTTGCGACAATCAATATACTTTGGTTGCGGTCGTCCAAGGCTTTAACAGGTTCTGTGTAAGCCTATGTTGGGTATATTGAGAATCGTAGTGTGTTGGGTGTGATGTCAAGACGGAAGTATCACTCCAGTCATATGGAGATGATGATCGCGCAGGGATACAGAACTGGTTCTCTAAAAAGTTTGCAACCGTCGGGATAATATGACTTGGTCATGATTATCCGATATTAAAGAGACTAGTTGCTCGTAATCCGATATATGCTTCGTACGGGGCAGACACTGTACCAGCCCCAGGCCTTGCATGTGATCATCCGATACTGGATCGAAATACACAACACTACGTATACTACGCCTGATATAGATCCTTTATCCCTGTAAGGATATTTCTAGAGAATTGGGTAGGCATGGCGCTTTGCTAGAAGCCAACCCTGTATTGTAAATCGGTATAAACGTAGTACTAGGTACTTACGTTTTCGGATAGTCCGACGACCGAATTTACTGCAAACATATCCGGGGATCTCATGGGTCGCTTCCCAAAGATTCACCGATGACGTATGACTCGCACCTTTAATTAATCTGGGATTAATAAGATGAGAGAGAAAATTAATCTGGGATTAATTGCAGAGATATTTTATCTGGGATAAAATATCAATTAAAGAGAGAATAACGATTAATTTGGAATTAATCGATTAATTAATATATTCGATATATTAAACGAGATTGGATTTTAACGCGGAATTAAAATTAGATTTTAATTCGGGCGAACGAATTAATTTAGAATTAATTCATTAGCGACGTGAATAGTGATTTTGCTAGGCATAATCATTTAATTACGTCGCAACGGAAAAATTTGTTAATTTGGAATTAGCGAACCCGAGCCCGAGATTGTTTGCGAACGTATTCGCATTTCGAATTCGAGTGTGGCACGAAAGTCAAATCAAGCGTCAATTCGCAAGTCACATCAAACGTCAAATCACATGTCACTTTGAGTGATGTGACAATTGATTGATTGAGTGATGTGAGTTGATGGAAGTGGTTGGAAAGCTTTTGAAAGCTTGAGTGACAGCTATTGTTATTTTAGTCATTTGTATATGTTTTATTTTTGATTTTTGAAATCAAAAGAAAGTGTATTAGATACATTTAACACATTACAACAACTAACACTCATTCTCTCTCATAGGCTCACGTTTTTGGAGCCATTTCTTCATCTCTCTCTCTCTCGCCCACTTGGGCATTTTCTGGTTCTGTTTTGCTGGGCAAAACCGAGCATGAGGGAAGCTAAAGGTCATGATTTTGTGGCAACATCAAGAGTGCTAGCACACTATGAAGACATGCGAAGGTGATAGGGAAGTCCACCCATGAGCCGGGAATCGTTTGACGAAGCTGGGAGCTTGGAAGATGACCAACAATGGCAAAAAATGAGGACTGCAGAAACAGCCACTGCCGAGCAGTCCATGGAGCAGAAAATAAATTTTTGTTGCCTCCCGCGTCTCTCAACCGATCGATGTGAGTATTCCGCAACTCCCTCGATGTATTCGCTTATGTTTCATGCTTGTTTATTGATCCTTGGGACCTTAGTAAACTCCAACAATGTATGCTCTAGAGCAACATATCATGTAAACGACTTTATGTGTTTTGAAATAAAATGATGCATTATTCATTTATCAAAGTGTTTGTTTAATTTTCATATATTATAAATCATCTTGCATACCCTAGATTACTTATGTGCCTTCAGACTTAGTGTATGAATGCCATACACAAGAGGATTTAAGTATGAAGTTAGTAAACTTAAATAGTTCATAGAGAGCAAACAAAGCAGGTACTTTGTTTGTGGTTTATCTATAGCTGTGGTCTATTCTATATTTGTATGGCAAACTTGATCTGGGATCGTCCATATAGAGACATGAGAATGGAGGCAGCTTGTATGATGTGATCATATAGGATTGGACCCAGATGGAAATGAAATTCTTTTAATATCCGTTAAATAAAGAAAGTCATTTCGATCTACTAGATGGTTATATATGAATTGATCTTAATCCCGAGTGTACTACGAACTCATGCAAGACAGGCTATGTCATTTGATTTACAAAGGTGAGGTTGGTGTAGCAGTCCCGACCAATAGCTACGTACTTTGGGGGCATGGTCTGTTGTGTAGCTGGGAACGTTCTGTTGGGAAGCGGCCGCGAGTGCGCAGCGGAAAATAAAAATTATTATGTCGCTTTCCCATTGCTCAAGACCCATTTGTTTTGATTATTCTACAAGCCTAGGCATGTTACTATATATTTTAAGCATAAAAACTCATAAAACATGCAAAGAACATAAACCTAAACATGCTAACTATCATAAGAACTCTAATTAAAATAAAGAAAGAAAAATACTTACTTGAACCGAAGACTCCTCCAGTCCTCCCTCCAATCAACAAGCTTTTCTCGAACTCAGCAAACTCTTCCACGTTCTAAAAAGCCACCCAAGTGTGTGGCCTCCAAAGATGCACACACCAAAGCCAAAACTCAACGGCAAGACTACGCCTTGGGTGCACAGGTATTTTTCCCTTGGTGCTAGCCTAGGCAAATACCTCAAAATTTTTAACTCGAGGTTCCTCTAGTCAATTAGACTTAAGGATCCTCAAAATCAGTGGCTTACTCTTAAACTTTAGAGTTGCTCACTTATATAAACCCAAGATATGAAATGTTTTGGTGTAAAAATTTGTGAAGAATTCTTTGGGTTTATACAGTGCTCTAAAGACAACAAAATTAATTAAGAATCCGATGTGGGATAAAAGCTAATTTAATCTTAGCCATTGGATCTTAATTTAGTGGTTTAATGAGATTATAAAACCCTAATAAGAGTTTGGGCCGAATTGGAATTCAAAACAAATAACAAAATTTTTTTTACTATTCATGTGAATAGTAATTTTTTTTATTCCAATTCCCAAAGTGCCCCTATCGTCATTCACCAATCCCTAAGCCACTATGGAACCTCATAAATGATCTGTTCAATAATTAAACACATTGAACCATTTATGAACAATTCCTACAACAATCATATATGCTGTTATATTTGTACTGTGCACTATTAACCATTGATTTCGCCTTTGTTGTGTGTGACCTTTTGGGTTCCCCTCAAGTTGGACATGAAATGAATCGTGATAATTTAATCGAACATAAATTATCCTCCGATCAGATGGTCGTTCGATTTCAATGACCAAGGTTGACATCTAGCAACATGCCAAAGCCCCCAAATGAGAAGGAAAGATATATATACCCATTCTGTATGCGATTTACATATGATACGGTCCATCGCCTCACTGTATCCCCACCTATTGACCTAGGGTACGGAAAGTGTCTACCCATATGGTCAAAGGTAAGATGTTGATAGTGTCATGAATCGTGCTAACCCAAGAATCTCACATGATTCTTCCGCTGTGGCCACAGTCTCAAGCACTGATCACACATATCAACCCGCAAACTGGAATACTACTCTTATAAGAAAATCTTATCCGAGTGAGTGGCGTTCTCTGTTGTATCCTTAGAAACTTCATGTGTTTCAACAAATGACCCAATCATACCCTTATGACCGGATCTTTTGAACCGGGGAAGAAGAATATCAAAGTTATTTGATCCACATATAAGATTGTAAAGACCTCAACTCTAAGGACTAGTCATATAATCGATACATGAAAGTTCTCACAGACACATGGGATAAACACTCCATATGAAAACTTTCGGCGGTCAGTTCGATGGACACGAGCAACTCATGCATCTATGTGATACCCCAAGCGGATAGATCTCCGCTAGTAGCCTATGAGATCAGCTACCCCACTTAAGAGCGGATCATATCATCATGCTAGTCTCTCCACTTTGTGAACGCCCAGATTATTCACAAAACTATGACTATGAACATTTAAGAGTAATGATTCTCATAAGGCGTGGAAGCCATCATCTTATTACTCCAAGGGCTTTATTATAGTGTTGATGATTCATATAAGTTATGTAAGATACATATAATAAAGATTGCCATTTTATTAATTAATGAAAATATTACAAATACATGTACATATAGCCCATCCACAAGTTGGGTATAGGGCATATCCCTAACAATCTCCCACTTGCACTATAGCCAACTAGTATGAATCTGGACACCATACTCTCGGGTGTGCCTATCATGCTTTTGTTGAGTCAGCCCTTTAGTTTGAGATTCTGCAAGATTATCTTCTGTGGGTGTTTTCTCTATAATAATTTTTTTTCTCTCAACAATCTCCCTGATGAGATGAAATCTCCTGAGTACATGCTTGGATTTCTGGTGGGACCTTGGTTCCTTTGATTGAGCATTGGCGCCCATGTTGTCACAGTATATCGTGACACCATTCTTTATCGCGGGAAGCACTTCCAGCTCCGTGATGAACTTCTCTATCCAGACTGCTTCTTTAGCTGCCTCAGATGCTGTAATATACTCGGCTTCGGTGGTGGAGTCCGTTGTAGTTGACTGCTTTGAGCTTACAACACCGCCATTTAAAGTAAACAGATATTCTGTTTGCGATCTGCAGTCATCCCTATCGGTCTGAAAGCTCGCATCACAATAACCAATGACTTTCATCTCAGAACAATCTCCGTATGTCAAAAACACATCCTTAGTTTTTCTCAGATACTTGAGGATTGTTTTGACAGCTGCCTAGTGTTGGTCACCAGGATTTTCCTGATACCTGCTCGTTATGCTAAGTTGGTCACCAGGATTTTCCTGATACCTGCTCGTTATGCTAAGAGCATAAGAGACATCAGGTCTTGTACATAGCATAGCGTACATGATCGATCCTATTGCTGAAGTATAAAGGATCCTACTCATACGTTCTCTATCTGAAAGAGTATGTAGGTCTTGTATATAGTATGTAGATCTTAATGCCGAGGATGTAGGCTGCTTCTCCCAAATCTTTCATGGAGAAATTCTGAGATAATCATTGCTTGGTGGCTTGCATCATGGGAATATCATTCCCGATGATTAATATGTCATCGACATATAATACAAGAAATACAACAGCACTCCCACTACTTTTGCTGTAAACACAAGGCTCGTCTACATTTTTGATGAAGTCAAATTCTTTGATTGTCTCATCAAATCGTATATTCCAACTTCTGGAGGCTTGCTTGAGTCCATAAATGGATCGTTTAAGCTTGCATACTTTATTATGATCATCCTTAAATGAAAACCCCTCAGGTTGTGTCATATAGACTTCCTCTACGAGGTTCCCATTAAGGAAAGCTGTTTTGACATCCATCTACCAAATCTCATAATCAAAGTGTGCAGCTAGTGCCAGTAAAATTTGAATGAACTTTATCATTGCAACAGGCGAGAAGGTTTCGTCATAGTCAATTCCTTGGATTTTTCTATAACATTTCACCACCAACCTAGCGTTATAGGTTTGGATGTTGCCTTCTGCATCAATTTTACGCTTGTAAATCCACTTACAGCTCTGGGTTTTATCCCTTCAGGTGCATCTACCAAGTCCCAGACTTGATTCTGATACATATAGTCTATTTCGGATTTTATGGCCTCAAACCACTTGACTGAATCAATGTCACGCATTGCTTCGTCATAACTGGTGGGATCGTCATTATCAATGACCTGATCATGTTCCTCATAAATATGGAAACCATATCTTTCAGGCTCATGTCTTTCCCTACCAGACCTTCTGAGTTCATAACCTTGTGGTTGTTCCGTCGCTGCCCTTTTGAGGGGCCTAGGGGTTAGTTCTATGTTAATTTGTTCTTCTCGTACCTTATCGAGGTCAAGTCTACTCCCACTATATTTCTTGAGAAGGAATTCATTCTCTAGAAATTTAGCATTTCGTGAGACAAATGTTCTTTGTTCATTTGGGACGTAGAACACGTATGCTCTTGAGTTCAAGGCATATCCTACAAACTTACATTTAACTACCCTATCATCCAATTTGTTAGTTTGTGTGAGCTTGACATATGCGTCACATCCCCAAACTCTTAGATAACTAAGACTAGGACGTTTCCCAGACCATAACTCATATGGTGTTTGACTAACAGTCTTGGAAGGAACTTGGTTTAGTAGTAGTGTTGCAGTTTCTAAAGCAAGACCCCAAAAAGAAAGAGGTAGATCCGTGCCTGGCATCATTGATCGGACTATATCTAATAATGTCCGATTTCTCATTTCGGAGACCCCATTATGCTGTGGAGTTCCCGGATGAGTCCTCTGGGAAACAATGCCATTTTCTCTCAAGTAATCTTGAAATTCGTTGCTTAAGTATTCACTACATCGGTCAGACCTTAGTGACTTAATACTTTTATTAAGCTGGTTTTCTACTTCAGCTTTGAAGTCTTTGAATTTCTCAAAGGCTTCAGATTTGTACCGCATAAGGTACACATACCCATATCGCGAATGATCATCGATAAAGGTAATGAAGTAGGAGAATCCACCTCTAGCGGTGACTGACATTGGTCCGCATACATCAGAGTGTATGAGTTCTAATGTCTCCGCTGCACGCTGTCCTTTACCTTTGAAGGGTAATTTTGTCATTTTTCCAAGTAAACAAGACTCACAAGTTCCATAAGGTTTATATTTGAAGAGTTTGAAATACCCATCCTTATGTAGCTTAGTTAATCTTGTTTCATTGATATGACCTAAGCGACTGTGCCATAGAAGTGATTCATTGAGATTATTCGAGTTAACGTTGTATATATTATAGGTTGAACATTATTTGTTAGTTTGTAAGACATAGATACCATTATTCAAAATACCATCTCCATATTTTATTTCATTGAAATAAATAGAACATTCATTACAACTTATTAGGCATGAAAAGCCTTTATTACATAAAGAAGAAATTGAAATGATGTTCTTTACTTGAGAAGGTACATAAGCACAATCTTCTAAGTATAAAACTAAACCATTCGGCAAAACTAATGAATAAGTCCCCACGCACAATGCAGCCCGTTTTGCTCCATTAGCCATGCGTAAGTCAACCTCCCCATGACGGAGTCTCCTAATGTTTCTCAGGCCCTGCATATTGTTACACAAGTGAGTCCCACAACCGGTGTCAAAAACCCAAGTAGAAGGTTCAGAGTTTTGAGAATATAGTTCAATCATATACAACATACCTGAAGCATTGGGCTTCTTGGCCTCTTGGGCTTCCCTAGCTTCCTTGGCTTTCAAGGATCTGCAGTCTTTCTTCCAATGACCCTTCTTTCCACAAAAGAAACATTTCCCCTTTCCATTTTTCTTCTCCACCTTACCATTGGGCTTTAGATCGTGAACTGCATGATAAAGTTATAGAATTCTTTTGGTAAAGACTGAAGAATTAGATCGTGACCTATCTCATGATCCATGATGAACCCGAGGTTGGCAAATTTTTCAATGTGGCCAATCATCTTAAGCACATGTCCACTAACAGATCCTTCCTTATACCTTGTTTGGAATAAAGCACATGACACTTGGAATCTCACGGTATGAACGGAAGTTGCATACAACTCCTTCAAGTGAAAGATGATGGTTTGAGCATCCATATCTTCGTGAGCTTTTCTGAAGTTCGTCTGACATAGAGCCAAGAATTATGCAAATTGCTTGCTCATCATCATCGACGTGTTTCTTCCAAGCATCAAATGTATCTTGGTCAGCATCTTCTGCGGGTTCAGGGGGAAATGGTCTTTCAAGAACATAGAAAATCTTTTCTTGTCGTAAGACAATTTTAAGGTTTCTAAACCAGTCATTGTAGTTGTCCCCTTTGAGCTTATGCTCAACAAGGATGGAATGAAGTGATACTCTGTTTGCCATTTGAATGTTTGAGAAATATTTTAACCCACCTGTTAAGAGAAAATGTTAAAATTAGGAATATGTTTTCATTAATGTTTCATAATAACATGGGCTTTTAATATTATGAAGTTGCTCCCACTCAATTTTTTTAAAATTTTAAGCAAATCGCATCAACCCCAATATGATGGATTTCTTATGGGTAAGGATCCCATTATCATCATTTCATAACTCCGACTAGGGCCGGTCATTATAAAATACGATAATTAGGTAGGTTCCCAACCAATTTATGATATAAATCACAATTCCTTGATCATTGGGTTGGGCAATCAAACATGCCATAGCTTATGCTAGTCCTTGTGGACACCCAATCTTTGCCACTAAGTTATAAGACCACACCTAAGGGTTGCTGCGTCTTATGACTCAGAAAAGTCAAACCATTGTCAATAGTACGATTTATGGACAAATTGGTATTGGTCAGTCTGGTAAAGCCTAGTCCTGCCAATATGGTTTAAGCCTTTTGGGTCTATACTTTACAATGGGAGGCAAATTTTAGACTTAAATTATTATTGAGGATTTTAGCAAGTTTAAGTGAATAACTGTCAAATGGATTCCTTCATTGAAAATTCCCCAGAGGGAGGGTGGAGCGAACTGTCTTAAATACCCTTACCTCTTAGGCTCTTATTGCCTTGGTGACAGGAATAAACAATAGGACCTCTAAATTAGTCCAACACTTTAAATATGCTTTAAGGTAAGCTTTGAGTAAATGATTATCTAGATGTCTTCACAGCTTTTCTTTTGGCTATAAAAAGGTAGTGAGTGAAGGAAGACACCAAATCATTATCTAACTCTAGTAATACCTTTGGTTAAATTAACTTTAATTTGGAAAGTTTTATTAACCCCTTGGTCCAAACACACTTGTATATTTTATAATGTCTTTTATTATAAACAAGTGATTTATATGTATTAGCCTTAAAGGTAATAAATCTCTAAGTTCATCACGGAATAATTACTTAGCTAAGGGATAAGCAATACACTCTCTATTTCTTAGAAAGTCTCTAGATGCTTGGACCCTAAAATAATCATGTCAATTCTAATCATAGATAGAATCATCAAACATATTAGTTTTAATATGTTAGAATTATTATAGGCATTAAATAACTTTGATTAATATTTAATTATGATATTGCATTTTATTTTATTCAAATAAATTTACTATTCACATTTTTATGCAGATGTGTGAACTTTAAATGCAATTTCATAATTCAAATCTTAACCAAATCATGCAAAACTTGTGCCTAAAATTAAGTTGAGGGTGTTAGGTTTCCAACGAGCTTTTAAACACCCAATTTTGAGTTCAAATGAGAGAGAACTAATCAAAACACAAACGGCGCTCTGATACCACTGTTGGGAAGCGGCCGCGAGTGCGCATCGGAAAATAAAAATTATTATGCTGCTTTTCCTTTGCCCAAGACCCATTTGTTTTGATTATTCTACAAGCCTAGGCATGTTACTATATATTCTAAGCATAAAAACTCAAAAAACATGCAAAGAACATAAACCTAAACATCCTAACTATCATAAGAACTCTAATTAAAATACATAAAGAAAAAGACTTACTTGAACCGAAGACTCCTCCAATCCTCCCTCTAATCTACAAGCTTTTCTCGAACTCAACAAGCTCTTCCACGTTCCAAAGAGCCACCCAAGTGTGTGTCCTCCAAAGATGCACACACCAAAGCCAAAACACAGCGGCAAGACTACGCCTTGAGTGTACGGGTATTTTACCCTTGGTGCTAGCCTAGGCAAATACCTCAAAAATTTTTACTCGAGGTTCCTCTGGTCAATTAGACTTAAGGATCCTCAAAATCAGTGGCTTACTCTTCAAATTTAGAGTTGCTCACTTATATAAACCCAAGATATGAAAGGTTTTGGTGTAAAAATTTGTGAAGAATTCTTTGGGTTTATATAGTGCTCCAAAGACAACAAAATTAATTAAGAATCTGATGTGGGATAAAAGCTAATTTAATCTTAGCCATTGGATCTTAATTTAGTGGTTTAATGAGATTATAAAACCCTAATAAAAGTTTGAGCCGAATTGGAATTCAAAACAAATAACCAAAAAAAAAATACTATTCCATTACTATTCATATGAATAGTAATTTTTTTTATTCCAATTCCCAAAGTGCCCCTATCGTCATTCACCAATCCCTAAGCCATTATGGAACCTCATAAATGATATGTTCAATAATTAAACACATTGAACCATTTATGAACAATTCCTACATCAATCATATATGTTGTTATATTTGTACTGTGCACTCTTGACCATTGATTTCGACTTTGTTGTGTGTGAACTTTTGGGTTCCCCTCAAGTTGGACATGAAATGAATCGTGATAATTTAATGGAACATAAATTATCCTCCGATCAGATGGTCTTTCGATTTCAATGACCAAGGTTGACATCTCGCAACATGCCAAGGCCCCAAAATGAGAAGGAAAGATATATATACCCATTATGTATGCGATTTACATATGATACGGTCACTCACCTCACTGTATCCCTGTTGGGTTCTCTAAGAACTAATCCAAGATCATTTAAGCATAATAGAAGTGTGAATATGCAAAGAAGTTAGCGGAAAATAATTACAATGCTCGGTTGGATGTAGATGGAAAGTTCACAAAATTTTTCTCCTTGTGTAGTGCTCCAAGCTCCACTTTGATGATTGTTGAGCTCCAAGCTTGGTGAAACAAGAATTCCAAACTCTAGGGATGTTTCCCTATCACCTTTGTATGATTCTTTGTGTGCTAGCAATGGAAGAAGTTTGCAACAAAATCTTCCTATTTATTCCTTATTGTTCTCGGCAATTGGAGAGTAAAAATGAGAGGGAGAGTCACGGGTTTTTGTGTGTTGAGAAAGTGAGTGAGTTTTCAATTTTTGTTAAATGTATAATTGATTTCAAAAATCAAAATCCATTTACAAAAAGTGTAGTTAGTAAATGTCCATCACAAGTCAAACTTGTGTAAGCAACAAGTTACCAATTATTTGCTCACTAACTTTCATCACCTTAAAGCAAATAAAGTGACTAATGATGTGACTTAATGTGGGCCCCACTTGATTCAAAATCCGAGTGGGCCCGCAAACACATCCCGGGCTCGGGTTCGTTAATTCCTAATTAATGAATTTTCCGTGGTGACTTAATTAAATCAAATTTAATTAAATAATTATGCCTAGCAAAATTACTATTAAAGTCGCTTACGAATTAATTCTAAATTAATTAGTTTGCCCGAATTAAAATCCAATTTTAATTTCGCTATGAAATCTTATTTCATTTAATATATCGAATATATAACTTTAATCGATTAATTCCAAATTAATCATTCTCTATCTTCTGATAGAATTTTATCCCACATAAATTCTTGTCGTAATTAATCCCAAATTAATTTTCTCTCTCTTTTAATTAATCACAGATTAATTATGTTCGAGTCAAACGTCATCGGTGAATCTTCTGGAAGCGACCCATGAGATCCCTAGATATGTTGGCAGTAAATCCCGTCGTCGGACTATCCGAACACATACGTACCCGGTACCACGTTCCTACCGATTTACAAGACATGGTTGGCTTCTAGCAAAACGCCGTGCCTACCCAATTCTCCAGAAATATTCTTTAAGGAATTTATAATCTATGTCAGGCGTAGTATACGTAGTATTGCGTATTGCGATCCAGTATCTGATGTCACATGTAAGGCCTGAGGCTGGAATAGAGTCTGCCCCGTACGAAGCATATATCAGATCACAAGCAACTAGTCTCTATAATCGGATAATCATGACCTTGTCATATTATCCCGATAGTTGCAACATAATAGAGAACCAGTTTTGTATCCATGCGTGATCATCATCTCCATATGACTGAAGTGATACTTCTGTCTTGACATCACGCCCAATACACTACGATTCTCAATAAACCCAGAAGAGGCGTACACATAACCTGTTAAAGTCCCGGACGACCAAAACCAAAGCATAATGATTGTCGCAAGTACTAACGATGCAAGTCCCCAGTTAAGACCAAATACACCTACCCTGATGTGGATTCCCATAGACACATAGTCATACTACCAATGGGATTCCACGGGGGTCTATCCAGAGCGAAGCTGTTCCCGTACGATCAATAAACACAACCTCCTATTACACTTGCATAAGTATCCAATACTTAAATATATGAGAACTATGCCGTTATGCTCCCACAACGCGCACAAGTGCAATACTAGTCTATTCCACATTATCAATGTCCAGTCTCGATAATACTACGACTAGGGATATTTAATGATTAAACCTTAGTGGATTGATATTGTCTCATATCTTATAATCCGAAAATAATCCTAATGACTTTTATCATTTATATATTCAACTAATCTAATTACAAAATGATAAAATAGTAATTTCTATTGTCACATAGTTAATTTGTACAAAAACCACAATATCTTTTACAAATAGTGACGCTATGGGTCATAATTGTCCAACAATCCCCATCTATTGAACTAGGGTACAGAAAGTGTCTATCTATATGGTCAAAGGTATGATGTTGATAGTGTCATGAATTATGCTAACCCAAGAATCTCACATGATTCTTCCGTTGTGGCCAGAATCTCAAACACTGATAGCACATATCAACCCGCGAACAGGAATACTACTCTTATAAGAAAATATTATTCGAGAGAGTGGCGATTTTCTGTTGTATCATTACAAACTTCATGTGTTTCAACAAATGACCTAATCATACCCTTATGACCGGATCTTTTGAACCGGGGAAGGAGAATGTCAAAGTTACTTGATCCACACATAAGATTGTAAAGACCTCAAGTCTAAGGACTAGTCATATAATCGATACATGAAAGTTCTCATAGACACATGGGATAAACACTCCATATGAAAACTTTCGGCGGTCAGTTCGATGGACACGAGCAACTTATGCATCCATGTGATATACCAAGCGAACGGATCTCCGCTAGTAGCCTATGAGATCGGCTACCCCACTTAAAGGCGGATCATATCATCATGTTAGTCTCTCCGCTTTTTGAACGCCCAGATTATTCACAAAACTATGACTAGGAACATTTAAGTGTAATAATTCTCATAAGGCGTGGAAGCCATCGTCTTATTACTCCAAGGGCTTTATTACAGTGTTGATGATTTATATAAGTTATGTAAGATACGTATAATA
This sequence comes from Zanthoxylum bungeanum, assembly GCA_019454045.1. Classification (NCBI taxonomy): domain Eukaryota; kingdom Viridiplantae; phylum Streptophyta; class Magnoliopsida; order Sapindales; family Rutaceae; genus Zanthoxylum; species Zanthoxylum bungeanum. Next base: position 44,520 of record SKCR01033742.1, read on the forward strand.
AATATTTCCATTTTATTAATTAATGAAAATATTACAAATACATGTACATATAGCCCATCCACAAGTTGGGTATAGGCCATATCCCTAACACGTTTTACATAGAAATAGAGTTCACTCCTCTTGCGAGAAGTAGATGAGTATCTCTCTTAAGGGTTGATTCAGTACTTGAACGATTTGAGCGCTCAAGTCTTTCTATGACGAATATAAAGATTAAAATTCATAATTATTATGAATAAATCGTTCATTAGAGAATCAATGGTACTTAAGGTAAAAATTGTTGGACAATTATGACCCAAAGCATCACATTTGTACAGAACATGGCGTTGTTGTACAAATTAACTATGTGACAAAGGAAATTGCTCTTTTATCATTTGTAATTGGATTACCGGGCTATAAATGATAAAAGTCCATATGATTAGTACTGGATTAATAAGATATGAGATAATATTAATCTATTAAGATTTAATTATTAAATATCCCTAGTCGTAGTATTATCGAGACTGTACGTTGATAATACAGAATAGGCTAGTATTACACTTGTGCGTGTTATGGAAGCGTAACAACATAGTTCTCATACATTTGAGTATTGGATACTCATGCAAGTGTAATAGAAGGTTCTGTTTACCGATTGTACGGAAACAGCTTCGCTCTGGATAGACCCCTCAGAATCCCATTGGTAGTATGACTATGTGTCTATGGGAATCCGAATCAAGGTAGGTGTATTTGGTCTTAACCTGAGATTTGCATCGCTGATATTTGCGACAATCAATATACTTTGGTTTTGATCGTCCGGGGCTTTAACAGGTTATGTGTACGCCTCTTCTGGGTATACTGAGAATCGTAGTGTATTGGATGTGATGTCAAGATGGAAGTATCACTTCAGTCATATGGAGATAATGATCACGCAGGATACGAAAGTTGTACTCTTGTATGCTGCAACTATCGGGATAATATTACAAGGTCATGATTATCCGATTATAGAGACTAGTTACCAGAGATCCGATATATGCTTTGTATGGGGCAGACACAATTCCAGCCCCGGGCCTAGCATGTGAAATTCGATACTGGATTGTAATACGCAATACTACTTATACTACGCCTGACAAAGATTACATATTCATTTAAAGAATATTTCTGGAGAATTGGGTAGGCACGATGCTTTGCTATAAGCCAACCATGTCTTGTAAATTGGTAAGAACGTGGTACCGAGTACGCACGTATTCGGATAGTCCGATAACCGTATTTACTGCCAACATATCCAGGGATCTCTTGGGTCGCCTCCCAAATATTCACCGATGATGTTTGACTCGAACAAAATTAATCTGGGATTAATTTTGTTCGAGTCAAACATCATCGGTGAATCTTTGGTTTAATTAATTATGAGAGAGAGAAAATTAATCTGGGATTAATCACGGCAATAATTAATCTAGGAATTAATTATTAGAGAAAGAATTAATCTGATATTAATTGCGTCGATAACTTATCTTGGAATAAATTTGTCGAAGAGATAAAACACGATTAATTTGGAATTAATCAGTAAAATAAATTTAATAGTTAAATTAGATTTTTACTATTTAATTTATTCAATTGGGCTAAAATAATATATTATATATATTAATTGAAATTTGATTTCAATGCGGAATTAAAATTGGATTTTAATTCAAGCTAACGAATTAATTTAGAATTAATTTGTAAGCGACTTTCGTAACAATTTTGCTAGGCATTAATATTTAATTAAATTGGATTTAATTAAGTCGCAACGGCAATTCATTTAATTCAGAATTAAACGAACCCGGGCCCGATCGAAGTTGCGTGTTGGATTGTCGACTTAAATTTGGAATTTAAAGTGGGGCCCACCAACTTACATCAAATGTCTACACTTGTGATGGAAGTTGTTATTTGGTTGTGTAAAGCTTGGATTGCTTGTTGAATACACAAACCAAAACCAACACACTTTGTTTTTTTAATTAAAACATATATCAACTTTGAAAGTCAACTAGAGTATTAGATTTTGGAAATCAAAATGCATTATTCCTATTTCTCTCTCACTTTGGGCGTGACTTTATCTTCTCTCCCATGGATTTTTGCTTTAAAAATCTACATAGCTAGCACTTTAAGGAGTCAAAGGAAGATGATAGGGAGACTCACCCGAGAGTTTGGAACTCGATCTCAAGCTCCGAAGCTTCCAACTGATCCAACAAAGAAGGAAAAATTTTGAACTCAATCCGAGGAATGTGAGTATTCCGCAACTCCCTTTGATTAATTCACACAAAAATCACTCTTAGACGATCTTGGCATGTTCTAGGAACACCAACAATGGTATTAGAGCGATCTAAGTTTGATTTAGAATTCTAGGGTTTATAAACTTTAAATTTGGGTATTTTTGCTTGGAGCATGAAAATGCGAAATTTGAAGTTTGGTTGATGTTGGATGATGATTACTTAGAGTTTTGCATCATTGGATTTGTGTAAAATTGATTAGAATAATTTTCTCAAAATCCTTATGTTGGCCGAATGCACCCTAGGAAGTGTCTCATGGTGATTTTTGAATTTTGACAAATTGGATATGTTAAAAGCATGAAATAAATATTGATTGTTATTTTAATTAGATTGAAATCGAAAATTGGATGTTATTTCTTGTAATTGCCGTGGGATATAAGCATGTTATAAGATTGATTTTGCTTTAATTTGTGTTGGACATGAATTGGAAATGTAGAGCATGATTAATTGAATTAATTAGTGTTTTGGAAGCATTAGATTAATTAATTAATTATGGTAATTACACTTGAATTGAATTAATTTGTAATTTGGAATAATGAGTTAATTTAATTTATTGTATTTGGGCTTAATGGGCTTGGTTGGGCCAAGTTTGGTTTAAGATAATTGGTTGGATACAATTGGGCATTTAAAATTTTAATTGGGCCTAAATGGCCTAAATTGATTTTTGGCATATGGTGATTCCTAATTGGGCCTTGGCATCTTGGGTTTGACCCATAAATGCCAAAGCCCATGCCTTAAGAATTAATTGAAAGCCCATTGGACTTTAATTGAATAATATTGGATACTAATTGGGCATTTGAGACCCATAAAGATTGGATTTGGAATCCAAGTCTAAAATGCACTATTGAAAGTGTAATTATTTAATTTGGAATTAAATATGAATTAGTATTGAATATAATTTAAATTGGATTTAAAATTGTAGTTCGATATAATTCAAGAATACATACTTTGAGTATTTATTCTTAAACGAGTTGGACTCACGCAAATCAAATCGTTGTTTGAACATTGGATGGTCACTAATCAAAGATTAATTAATTGGATTAGATTGATTGATAACATGCTTTGTGTGAATACTTGGATGTATGTATGAATAATGTATATCGGATGGATATTAGATGGATGATGGCAATTTTGGAAATTGTTGTAATAAATTTAGAATTTATTAAATTGGACCTGTGTGTCCAGCCTATTACCTCTTTTCTCATTGTATTTCTCTTTTCACCAATTCCCCTCAATGTAAATGAGGTTTCTTTAGAAGTATTATGTAATTGGGTAGAAGTATGAATAGTGCTAGCGGGAGAGAGGAAATGGAGAGATTTGTTCTTGGAATAAAATTTGTTGTATATTCATCCGCATATCATTATTATTTTATTGCGCCTTATTATGCTTTTAGAATACATGCTTAAGGGTGTATGATGAGACCTAATTAAAGATAATAAATTGGTTGCCAAATCGCGACAAAAACCCTCATTTTATATTAAGCATTTTTTTTCCTTCCATTGAGTGATTCTCTTTCAAGATCAAGATTGGCATTGGTTTGTTGGTCAAAGTCAAGACCTTTGTCCATCGCAAATGTGTTTGAATCACGAAAGTTTTGTTCCATATCGTACGTCTTGGGCAAGTTGTGATTTTTTGGCCAAAGTCAAGGTCACTTCTTGTTCATCGGCCTCGATTACGAAGCTTTCCTACTGTCAATGGGTCACGCTTAACTGGTTTCATTAAGCTTGTTGAGCCAAAGCCAAGACTTAGTTGATTCAGAGGAAAAAGGTTAGGGAATATATCAGATATATTGGCATATATTGGATATATGTTTCGGACTTGGAAGTCCACCTACAGGATCTAGGAATTGGATGGGATCCAATTGATCTTAGAGATCTACCTAGTTAAGTTTCATACAACTTGTTGGCCAAAGTCAAGGTTGTGTGTTATTTAATGGGATTCTAGCCCACTAGGAAACTAGGTTTCTCGAGTACTCCACAGAGGGTTAGAGGCTCGCCGAAAAATAGTGGGAGGCAAGTATTAAATTTGCAATTTCGTTTAGATACTTGCCAATACGCGCTCATTTCATTTTTCGTCATTAAAATATTTATATATATATTAGTTGGACTAATATTAAATTGTTGTTTTAATTTAACAATTAGATTGTATTCAAACTACTTCATTTATAGTTGATTATATAATTGGATTATAGTAATCAATAAATTATAATTTAACCAATCAAATAGTAGTTGATTATATAGTTAGACTATAGAAATCATTATATTCGATTGTACCCGAAATCGTTGATTGGATAGTTGGACTATAGCAATCAAGATGAACTGAAAGATTAGCGTTTAAAACATAATCCTGGGTGAAAATATCTTTAAGGAGCTTCAATTTTCAAATTGGGAATAGAACCTCAGGATAGTCCTGGGAGCCGAGAAGTTACTTGATTTGATAGAGTGACATCTCGGGCCTGAGCCCGGAGTTGAGCATATAGTGAAGTATGAGCTTTGGAAGACTCATGCTGATGATAACTTTAGTGCTCAATCTGTTATGCTTGCCGCAATGATTCCTTAATTTCTTTGTCAGAACTAAGGATTAGATCATTATAATATGATATTGAAATTGAAGGATCTTTATAGATATATTCTTAGATCTTATAAGTACTAATTGCAATAAGAAAACTCTTGGAGAGTTAATGGCTATGCTCAAGGAGACAGAGCCAGAGCTTACAAAAGGGCAAGAAGGCCAAGGCTTGGCCGAAGGCTTATGGGGGTGTGAAGAAAAAGGCAAAGGCAAAATCATCATAGTCTTCTGGGAAGACAAATGACATATCCCAAGATGTCTGCCTAAACTGTGGCAAACGGGGTCACTGGAAGCGTGACTGCCGTATGGACAAGGCATACATGAAGGAAATGAAGATGGGGCAAGGCTCCGGCTTCAAGTTTGTTTGTCATAAATATGTTCACTACTGGTTTCAAAATTAGATTTTTGATACAAGATGTGGTACATAAATATATGTACTGATGTGCGGGATCTGCTGATTAGCAGGAGACTGGCTTTAGTTGAGATCGACCTATGAGTTGGAAACGGGACGGGAGTCGCTGTTTTGGCCGAAGAAACCTAAGTTTTGGAACTACCATTTGGGCATGTACTTAAATTAGGAGACTATTATAATGAACCTAGTTAGACTAGAAACATTATCTCTATATCTTGTATAACCCGTTGTGGGTATACCTTTATATTCTAGAACACTAAGTGTTTTGTTTATAAAGATGATATTGAGATAAACACATTAGATGTGAATAACAGTATTTATATTTAGAATATAAATTAATCTCATACATATAACATGACAAACAAATAGCTCAAACTAAATTAATCAGATGAGACTTATTTGTGGTATTATTATCTGAGACACATTAATAAGACTCGTATATCCACATTTTTGAAGAGTGGGTACTAGGACGGATTTGATTCTAATTCAAATGATGTCTACGAATCTAGTCTATTAGGCAAAGTGCCTAAAACACCTTTTACTTGGTAAAAGTGCAAGTGCCACCGATATGTTAGCCCTCGTTCATAATGACGTTAGTGGGCCCATGTCTAGCTAGATTAGAGGTGGATATGAATACTTCGTAACCTTTACGGATGTGGCATCATGTTACGGTTATGTGTATCTTATGAAACACAAGTCAGAAACTTTTAGAGTTTCGACACGAAGTAAGAAAACAGACCGATAAAAGTATTAAAAACATTACGGTCAGACCATAGTGTAAAATACTTAAACATATGGGTTTCAAGATTACTTGAAAGAGTATGGTATTCTTTCACAGTGGACTCCTCCCGGGACACCTCAATTTGACGGTGTGTCTGAACAGAGAAACCAAACTTTGTTGGACATGGTAAGGTTAATGATGAGTCGCTCTGAGCTACCAATTTCCTTATGAGGATACACTTTAAACAGTGCAATACTTATTTTGAATAAGGTTCCATGTAAATCTGTTAGTCAGATTTCATATTAGATATGAACAGGAAAGAAACCAGATTTTTCATTCCTGATGATTTGGGATGCTGGGCATATAACTAAATGTTTGGATGGTACCAAACTAGAACCCAAATCGGATAAGTGCCTATTTGTAGGTTGTCCTAGGGAAACCAAAGTATAGTACTTATACAACTCATAAGAGAACAATGTAATTGTTGCTCTCCATGTGGTTTTCCTAAGAGGAATTCCTATATGCAGTGGTAAGTAGGAGGAAAGTAAAACTCGATGAAAATCAGAGTAATATTGTTCCAGGCACCGATTCCTTAACGGAACACAAACAGTTCATCAGGGATGAAACTGTACCACAATCTTCGAATACACAAGAACCGCGTAAATCGGAGAGAGTCAGAAAACAACCTGGGAGGTATGGGTTTCTGATCTCACCTCATGTAGATGTCAATCTTATTGAGGAAGACGAACCGGCTACATAAGAGGAAGTGATACAAGGTATCGACCTCTTTTATGGCAAAGTGCCATGAAGTCCGAAATGGTTCCATGTATACTAACTAAGTTTGGACACTGGTTGATGTACCAGAAGGCATTGTGCCTATTGGTACTATATGAGTCTTTAAGGAAGACATACATGAATGGTAGCATAAAAATGTACATTGCTAGGCTTGTACAGAAGGGTATCGTCAACAACATAATGTCGACTACGACGAAATATTTTCACCTGTTGCCATGATTAAATCCATTTGGATAATGCTTGCTAATGCTGCATGTTTCATTTATGAAATATGGCACATGGACGTCAAAACAGCTTTCCTTAACGGAAACCTTTTGGAGGATGTTTACAACATCCTGACGGTTTTGTTGTGTCAAAACATGCAAACATGGTTTGTAAGTTAAATCGATCCATTTATGGATTAAAGCAAGCATTATGTTATTAGAACCAGCGTTTTGATGTAATCATAATGGTATATGATTTAATTCAAAACGAATATGATTCTTGTGTATATAAGAAGGTTAGTGGGAGCGCACTGACAATGAATGTCCTATAAGTTGATGATGTTTTGCTTCTTAGAAATAACATTCCCATAATATTATTGGTGAAATCTTGGCTTTCATTAAAATTCTCCATGGAATAATTGGGAGAGCGCAACCTTTATTCTAGGAATAAGGATCTACTGGATTATCAAAAAGTTGTTGGCACTCTCTGAGAACTCGTACATTGAAAAATATGTACGTGACCTGGTGTCTTATATGTATTGAGCATATGGAGTCACAATCAGGCTAATCCAAGTGATGGTCACTGGATTAATGTAAATAACATCCTTGAGTATCTTGGACGAACTAAGGATGCTTTCTGATAATATGGGGAAAAGAGAACTTGAGGTGATTGGGTTCACCGATGTAAGTTTCCAAACCGATAAAAATGACTGTAAGTCGTAATAAGGGTACTATATAGTTTGAATAACGGAATAGTGAGATGGAAATCTTCCAAGCAAGATACTGTTACCGAATAAATAACAAAAGCGGAACATTGCTGCAGCTGAGGCAGCAAAAGAAGCATTTTGGATCTATATAAGCCTAATTGGATTAGGTATAGTTCTGTTAGCAGCTGAGCTAGGCTACAACACTGGCTAAAGAATTACAGTCTCATCAACGATCCAAGTATATACTTCGACTAATTCATCTGATTCGTTTGATCATACATCGTGGTGATGTGATGATCGAATAAATCGCATCAGATGATAACATTGCACATCCGCTGACGAAAGCTGTTTCTCAGTAGAAGTTTGAGCGACCCGTATATAGTTCTGGTGTAGGACACTTGAGTGATTGGCGATTGTTGGACAATTATGACCCATAACATCATTATTTGTACAGAACATGGCGTTGTTGTACAAATTAACTATGTGACAAAGGAAATTACTCTTTTATCATTTGTAATTGGATTACCGGGATATATAAATGATAAAAGTCCATATGATTAGTACCGGATTAATAAGATATGAGACAATATTAATCCATTAAGGTTTAATCATTAAATATCCCTAGTCGTAGTATTATCGAGACTGGACATCGATAATACGGAATAAGCTAGTATTACACTTGTGCGTGTTATGGAAGCGTAACGACATAGTTCTCATATATTTATGTATTGGATACTCATGCAAGTGTAATAGGAGGTTCTGTTTACCGATGGTACGAAAACAGCTTCGCTCTGGATAGACCCCTCGGAATCCCATTGGTAGTATGACTATGTGTCTATGGGAATCCGAATCAGGGTAGGTTTATTTGGTCTTAACTTGAGACTTGCATCGCTAATATTTGCGACAATCACTATACTTTGGTTTTGGTCGTCCGGGGCTTTAACAGGTTATGTGTACGCCTCTTCTGGGTATACTGAGAATCGTAGTGTATTGGATGTGATGTCAAGATGGAAGTATCACTTCAGTCATATGGAGATGATGATCACGCAGGATACGGAACTTGTACTCTTGTATGCTGCAGCTATCGGGATAATATGACAAGGTCATGATTATCCGATTATAGAGACTAGTTATTAGAGATCCGATATATGCTTCGTACGGGGCAGACAAAATTCCAGCCACAGGCCTAGCATGTGGAATTCGATACTGGATTGTAATACGCAATACTACTTATACTACGCCTGACAAAGATTACATATTCCTTTAAAGAATATTTCTGGAGAATTGGGTAGGCACGATGCTTTGCTAGAAGCCAACCATGTCTTGTAAATTGGTAAGAACGTGGTACCGGGTACGGACGTATTCGGATAGTCCGATAACCGTATTTACTGCCAACATATCCAGGGATCTCTTGGGTCGCCTCCCAAAGATTTAGCGATGATGTTTGACTTGAACAAAATTAATCTGGGATTAATTATGAGAGAGAGAAAATTAATCTGGGATTAATCACGTCAATAATTAATCTGGGAATTAATTATTAGAGAAAGAATTAATATGAGTTTAATTGTGTCGAGAATTTATCTGGGAATAAATTCGTCGAAGAGAGAGAACATGATTAATTTGGAAATAATCGGTAAAATAAATTTAATAGTTAAATTGGATTTTTACTATTTAATTTATTCAATTGTGCTAAAATAATATATTAGATATATTAATTGAAATTTGATTTCAATGCGAAATTAAATTTGGATTTTAATTCAAGCGAACGAATTAATTTAGAATTAATTCGTAAGCGACTTTCATAATAATTTTGCTAGTCATTATTATTTAATTAAATTGGATTTACTTAAGTCGCATTGGCAATTCGTTTAATTCGGAATTAAATGAACCCGGGACCGAGCGAAGTTGCGTGTTGGATTGTCCGACTTAAATTTGGAATTTAAAGTAGGGTCCACCAACTTACATCAAATGTCTACACGAGTGATGGAAGTTGTTATTTGGTTGTGTAAAGCTTGGATTGCTTGTTGAATACACAAACCAAAACCAACACACTTTATTTTTTTAATTAAAATATATATCAACTTTGAAAGTCAACTAGAGTATTAGATTTGGAAATCAAAATGCATTATTCCTCTTTCTCTCTCACTTTGGGCGTGACTTTCTCTTCTCTCCCATGGATTTTTGCTTCAAAAATCTACATAGCTAGCACTTTAAGGAGTCAAAGGAAGGTGATAGGGAGACTCACCCGAGAGTTTGGAACTCGATCTCAAGCTCCGAAGTTTCCAACACATCCAACAAAGAAGGAAAAGTTTTGAACTCAATCCGATCAATGTGAGTATTCCGCAACTCCATTTGATTAATTCACACACAAATTACTCTTAGACGATCTTGGCATGTTCTAGGAACACCAATAAAAAAATTAGAGAGGTATAACAGACATTATGACCCGGCTCTAATTATGAGATACTCGTGAAGGGTTAATCTATATGTAGTGACTATATCGATGGACACCGACTTGGTTCGGCTTAATATATCATATGCGGCAACGAGAGTACAACTTCAGGTTTTTAGTGGAATAACCTATAGTTAACAATTCATAATATTTAATTAAGAGCTTAATTAATATTTCAATATTATTTGAGCTCGGAACCGTAGGTCCATTTGGTCCTCATGCTAGCTCGATATACTATAGCAGATTTAGTATAATTGGATAGTCCAATTATATACTCACAAATTTATAAATATTATTAATATGATTAATAATATTGTTTTATCACACTTGAAACTTTATATTAAAAGTTAATATATAGTTATATTAAATATTTGATATTTAAACACATATTATTTAATTATATTAGATATAATTAAATGAAAGGCTAAAGTTGTAATTTCAAATTATTGGGTTTTGGAAACCCTTGATTTAATTTTAGAAGTTATAATTTTATAATGGCATTAATCTTTTTGTTTTTGTAACATCTTTGGCTTTATGGAAAGTCAATTTTGCTGTTACAAAAATTAATGAGAAAAATAAAACCAATCCTTATTTGATAAAGGGTTGGCCGAATTTTCAACAAAAAAGGGGGAAGGGTTTTGTTTGGTGAAATAAAACCCAAAGTATAAAAAGGAAAAGGTTTTTCTTTTTGCCAAGGATTTGATTCTTGAACCCTAGCCACCTTTCATCTTCTTCTTGACTCTCTCAAAAGTTGAGAAAAATATAATCATTAAAAAGAAGAAAAACAAAACAAAGAAATAGTGTGATTAAATCTCTAAAACGTTTAGGGATTATTTTGTGAGTCTTGCCCACACAAGTATTCGTTGGTAACGAGTCATAGCATGAAAGACTTTGTGGTGTCGAACAAATCATCCTCTTATTCTATTTCTTTTGGTCACAACATTGGGCTTTGTTTTACTCTTTGCCGCCCCTATCTTGGTGAAACGGAACTCGGTTCGGTTTCGTTTTAATCCAGATTTTTTAGGGGATATTTTTTGATGTTTTGAGGCTGTGTTGGGGCTGTTTTCAAGTGAAAAAATAGAACCAAATCATAGCCTGAGCCCATTCATTTCAGGGGCTGATTCTGCAGTGCATTGGGCATATATCAGGTGCTAAAACATTCCGGTTTTAAGCTGCTGTTCGGGGGCTGTTTCGGGAAAAATGTTTGTCAAAAATAGAAGCAAAATTTCAGTATACCTGCTGGTTCCATTCGGAAAAAGGAGGGAAGAGCAGAAAAATTTTTCAAGCCCGATCCGGGTGCCTAAGCCGTTTCCGCTGCGCGAGGAAAGCGTTTCCTACAATTGTTGTCAAGAGCGAGGTTGAAAAGTGTTCTTAACCCTTCTCTTTTTCATTTAAAGTTTCTGTTTTTTATATATTTATATGAGTTATAAATATAATATGCATGTTTAGATGAGTGGACACAAAATAAAGTTCATATGATGAATGTTTTTATTATTTCATGTGATGAATGGATTTTGCATTGGTCGTAAATTTTTTCCGGCTCTTATTTTTGTAGTTGGTTTTTTTTTTGGGATGTAAGGCCATAAGGACATTGTTTACAATTGTTTTAATTTTATTTTCCAATGTAAAATTTCAATTATTGTAATTTGGAGCACAAAAGTCGCAAAATGAGCCAACACCACCTTGAAGAGGGATTTGAAGACCAATGGATGCCTTGGTATATTTGATGTACTAATTAGATTAGTATAGGAAAAATAAGAGCTCGGTCAATGGAATATATTTTTTATGTTATATGTATGTTTATTTCGAATTGTTTGAATAACATGTCATAAAGCTTACGGTGCCCACTCTTGCATTTTACATGCCATAACATGTTTTTAGATGCATTATCATTATAGACATAAAATATGATTTTATGTAATTTAAAGTGTTTAGATTAGAATATGATATGCATGAAAATCAATTAATTGGATTAATTGGATTTATGGTTTAAAATTTTAATTCTAATAAATATTGGGCTTAATTAGTGCATAATAAATTCCATTGGTATATAGGATGGAAATCTGGATATAAATTCCATAGCGAAATCCGAATGGACGGTAATATGGTCTGCACTCAGGATACAATTTCACGTACCAGAGGATTTTATAACGCACTAAGATTAATTAAATAGTTTAATACAAATCTTGACCTTCTAGGATTCTTAAATTTTAAACCTATTAGTGTTCTAATATTTTAAGAGTTAAAATATAATAGGTCACTAATACCACTCTAATTAAATTAGTTTAATTGAGTAAAACTATTAGTAGAGACTAATGGAAAATTAGTGATATAAATTTTAAGAGTTAAAATTGGTTAGGTCACTAATGTTGAACTAGTGTAAATAAAAGTTATGATTTAGCTGCCATAAATTTATCCACACTAGTTAAAATAAAATATTAGATATTTTATAAATAGAAACTTTAATTTTAAAATAGTGAGTGGGAGACGGATATACGACAATATATCCCGCGATCTCTGTTGTTAGTCCGAAAATATGAGATTCAAAAGGTGCCTCGAGACGGCTTTGCTTTTGTCCCCATACGGATGGTGTCCATTTTGGGTCAATATCTAGTTTAGATTCTGAAAGGATAGGGATTCTAGATGTATCTTGTGAACTGACCTACCCTACGGCGGCACTTCACTCGTTAAGTCCAAGAATCCCGAAACGGCGGGTCACACTCACAAAGGAATAATTAACTGTTAATAAAATTCCTTGATCGAATGAAACAGTAGTTGTTTAATATAAAGAATAAGAGTTATTCCCGCATATATTAATCAACTAAGATTGTCTCGATCTATCATGCAAGTACTTGACCTACCTACGGCGGCACTTACTTGTGGGATGATAGATTTCCGTGGCATAGTAATTCTCTTAGGTTTCTAATTCATTATTCATGGTTCATGCATCATGTTTAATTTTATGCTAAAATTATTTGATGATTTTAATATGTGATGAATGAATGTTAAATCCATGTTTATTTTAATTTTCAGCCATGATTTCTCCAATTAACGGGAGAAAACTATGTTAAATGGAAAAGTAATATGAACTCTATCCTGGTATGTGAAGACCTAAAATTTATCATGACGGAGGAGAGTCCTCCCGAACCGACCAGAAATGCTGGCCAAGCTGTGCACGATACCTAACAGAAATAGGTCGCAGCAAATGAGAAAGCCCGCTGCTACTTGCTAGCAGGGATGTCTGAGGTTCTTGCTGCAAAGCATGAACCTATGGCTCTAGCATCTCAGATGATGGAGTCATTGCAGGGCATGTTTGGGCAGCCTTCGGAGCGTCAACACCATGAGGCCATGGTCTCAACAATGACTGTTAGGATGAAGGATGAGACATCAGTCTGAGAGCACGTCTTGAGGATGATGACCTATCTTAACACTGCTGAAACCCATGGAGCTCATATTGACGAGTGTAGCCAGGTGACCATGATTATGGAAACTCTTCCGAAGAGTTTCCTGCAGTTTAAAAGTAACTATGTTATGAACAAGTTTACTTTTACTTTGACCCAACTGCTTAATGAGCTTACCCATTACAAGTCCATGCTCGTGGATCCTCGTAAGTCCGATGTTGAGGCAAATGTTTCCGAGTCTTCTAAATATGCAAAGATGAAGAATAAAGGCACTGGGAAGGCTAAGGGGAAGCCCATGAAGAAGAAGAACAAGAAAAGCTCCAAGGATGCCAAGCCCAAAGGAAAATATTTCCACTGCAACAAGAATGGGTATTGGAAAAGGAATTGTCCTAAATACCTTGCTGAGCTGAAGGTGAAAAAGGAAACAGGTAAATATGATTTACTCGTTATCGAATCTCTATTAGTGGAGGATGGTAAATCTACCTAGATTTTTGACTCTGGAGCTACTAACCATGTTTGTTCTTCTTTGCAGCTACTTCACTCATGGAGGGACCTTGCTGAAGGTGACTACACCATGAGGGTCAGGACAATGGATGTTGTTTCAGCAAGAGCATTAGGAGTTTTTAGTTTAAATTTCACAAATATTAGTTATTTGAATTTGAACAATGTGTTATTCATTCCTGGTTTTCGCAGGAATTTGATTTTTGTTTCTAAACTTTTGGATGATGGTTATTCAGTTTCTTTTAATAGCAATTTGGTTATTATTGGTAGAAATGGATTAACTATATACATAGGAAACTTAAAAAATAACTTGTATGTGTTAAGACCGTTAACACATTAGTCACTGCTCAACGCTGAAATATTTAAGGTTGAGAAACCTAAAAGTAAACGGCCAAAGATTTCTCACGATGACACATATCTATGACATCTTAGACTTGGTCATATCAACCTTGACCGGATAGACAGATTGATAAAGGACGAAGCCTTAAACTAGTTAAAGCTTGGAACTTTACCAGTCTGTGAATCCTGTTTAGAAGGAAAAATGACCAAGAGACCTTTTACTAGAAAAGGTATAAGAGCAAGACAACCACTTGAGCTAATACATTCAGACATTTGTGGACTGATGAATGTAAAAGCCCGAGGAGGTTATGAATACTTCGTCACATTCATTGATGATTATTCTAGATATTGGTATGTTTACTTAATGCATCACAAATCAGATACTTTTGAAAAGTTAAAAGCGTATCGTGCTGAGGTTGAGAACCAGTTAGGTAAGACAATCAAAACTCTACGATCAGATCATGGAGGAGAATACCTTGACAGAGATTTCAAGGAATTCTTATTTGAGCATGAGATAGTATCCCAGCTCATAGCACCTGGAACACCACATCAAAATGATGTTGCAGAGAGGAGAAATCGGACCCTACTAGACATGATGAGATATATGTTTAGTTATAGCTCACTACCTAGTTTGTTTTGGGGATATGCACTGCAAACTGCAATGCATATCCTTAATGTAGTTCCATCTAAGTTTGTTCCTAAGACTCTCTTAGAGTTTTGGAATGGTCATAAAACTAGTTTACGACATTTCCACATATGAGGGTGTCCAGCACATATGCTGAAGAATAACAATATAAAGTTGGAGCCACGTTCTTAGGTGTGCCTATTTGTAGGCTATCCTAAGGAGACTAGGGGTGGATTTTTCTATAGTCCTGATGATAACAAATTATTTGTATTGACAAATGCTACGTTTCTAGAAGAGGACTACATGAGTGAGTTCAAGCCTCAAAGTAATGTGTTACTCGAGGAGTTACTTACTGGTACGACTAGCACTCCATCGTCAATGATAGTTGACAAATATATAGCACCTTCGACATCTGAGAGTCAGATGCAAGTTCGTCAGAATGATCTACCACCTAGACGTTGTGGGAGGGTTGTAGGACAACCTGATCACTACCTTGGGGTTAGAGAGGCACAGGTTGTCACATCTAGCGATGGTATAGATGATCCATTGACCTATCATAATGCAATGGATGATTCTGAAAAAGAGGAATGGCTCAAAGCCATAAACCTAGAGATGAAGTCCATGTACTCCAACTCAGTCTGGGAACTTGTAGACCAATCTGATGGGGTGAAACCTATAGGTTGCAAGTGGATCTACAAGAGGAAGAGGGGAGCAGATGGGAAGGTACAGACCTTCAAGGCTAGGCTAGTGGCCAAGTGTTATACCCAGAAAGAGGGAGTTGACTATGAGGAAAATTTCTCACCAATAGGCATGCTTAAATACATCCGAACTCTTCTATCTATTGCCGCATATTATGACTATGAAATTTGGCAAATGGATGTCAAGACTGTATTCTTGAATGGAAATCTTGATGAGAGTATCTATATGATACAACCAGAGGGGTTCATAGCCCAAGGTCAAGAGCAAAAGGTTTGCAAGCTGCAAAGGTCCATTTATGGACTTAAGTAGGCATCTCGATCTTGGAATATAAGATTTGATACCACGATCAAGTCTTATGATTTTGAGCAGAATGTTGATGAGCCTTGTGTATACAAGCCCAACATTGACAGGAATATGGTTTTTCTTATTTTATACTTCGATGATATTTTACTCATTGGGAATGATGTAAAGATATTATCGGACGTGAAAACCTGGCTAGCTAATCAATTCCAAATGAAAGATTTAGGAGAGGCCAGTTATGTTCTTGGGATTCAGATACTTCGAGATCGCAAGAAACGACTGTTAGCTCTATCTTAGGCATCCTATATCGACAAGATCCTTGTGTGATTTGGGATGCAGAATTCAAAGAAAGGCAATCTGCCATATCGGCATGGAATTCATTTGTCAAAGGAACAGTCTTCTAACACACCTCAAAGATGTTGAGGAAATGAGACATATCCCTTATGTCTCGGCAGTTGGTAGTCTCATGTATGCTATGTTATGCACGATACCAGACATCTATTTTGTAGTGGAAGTATTTAGTAGGTTTCAGTCGAACCCAAGATTAGATCACTGGGTGGCTGTGAAACATATTTTCAAGTATCTTAAGAGAATGAGAGATTATATACTTGTGTATTCCAGTGATGATATGATCATAAGGGGATATACAGACTCTGATTTTCAGACAGATGTTGATTCTAGGAAATCAACATCTGGATCAGTGTTTACCCTAGGTGGTGGGGCTATAGTATGGCAGAGAATAAAGCAATCTTGCATTGCTGACTCCACCATAGAGGCTGAATATGTAGCAGCTTGTGAAGCAGCTAAGGAAGCAGTCTGGCTCCGTAAATTCTTGGGAGATCTGGAAGTTGTTCCAGATATGGATAGACCACTCACACTTTATTACGATAATAGTGGTGCGGTGGCAAACTCAAAAGAACCAAGAAGCCACAAGAGGGGAAAGCATATAAAGAGGAAATATAATCTCATCAGGGAGATAGTGCATAGAGGAGACGTTACAGTCACAAAGATTACATCCGTAGAGAACCTGGCTGATCCGTTTACAAAGACCTTGTTAGCTAAAGTGTTTGAAGGTCACCTAGATGGTATAATATTACGTGACATGTCTCATTTGCTCTAGTGCAAGTGGGAGATTGTTGGGATGTATGCCATAGAGCAACATATCATGTAAACGGCTTTATGTGTTTTGAAATAAAATGATGCATTATTCATTTATCAAAGTGTTTGTTTAATTTTCGCATATTATAAATCATCTTGAATACCCTAGACTACTTATGTGCCTTCAGACTTAGTGTATGAGTATCATACACAAGTGTATTTAAGTATGAAGTTACTAATCTTAAATAGTCCATAGAGAGCAAACAAATCAGGTACTTTGTTTGTGGTTTATTTATAGCTGCGGTCCATTCTATATTTGTATGGCGACCTTGATCTGGGATCATCCATGTAGAGACATGAGAATGGAGGCACCTTGTATGATGTGATCATATAGGACTGGACCCAGATGGAAATGACATTCTTTTTATTTCTGTTAAACAAAGAAATTCATTTCTATCTACTAGATGGTCATATATGGATTGATCTTAATCCTGAGTGTACTACGAACTCTTACATGGTAGGTTATGTCATTTGATTTACAAAGGTGAGGTTGGTGTAGCAGTCCCGACCAATAGCTACGTACTTTGGGGGCATGGTTTGTTGTGTAGCTGGGAACGTTTTACATAGACATGGAGTTCACTCCTTCTTGCGAGAAGTAGAGGAGTATCTTTCTTAAGGGTTGATTCGTGTTGGACAATTATGACCCATAGCGTCACTATTTGTACAGATCATGGTGTTATTGTATAAATTAACTATGTGACAAAGGAGATTGCACTCTTATCATTTGTGATTAGATCACCAAGATGTATAAATGATAGGAGGTCCCTATGATTTGTTCGTAGATTGAGAATGATATGAGAAAGTATCAGTCCACGAAGGATAAATCATTAAATATCCATAGTCAGAGTATTATCGAGATTGGACATCGATAATGCGTAAAAGACTAGTATTACACTTGTGCACGTTATGAGGGCATAACGACATAGTTCTCATATATTTGGGTATAGGATACTAATGCAAGTGTAATAGGAGGTTTTGTTTTACCGATGGTACGGGAAATAGCTTCGCTCTCGATAGACCCCATTCAGAGTTCCATTGGTAGTATAACTATGTGTCTATGGAAGTCCGAAATCAGGGTAGGTGTATTTGGTCTTAACCTGAGACTTGCACCGCTAATACTTGCGACAATCAATATTCTTTGGTTTTGGTCGTCCAGGGCTTTAACCGGTTCTGTGTACGCCTCTTCTGGGTATATTGAGAATCGTAGTGTATTGGGTGTGATGTCAAGATGAAAGTATCACTTCAGTTATAGTGGAGATGATGATCACGTAAGATACGGAACTAGTTCTCTTATATGCTGTAGCTATCGAGATATTATGACTAGGTCATGTATATCCGATTATAGAGACTAGTTACCAGAGATCCGATATGTGCTTCGTACGGGGCAGACACAATTCCAGCCCCAGGCCTAGCACGTGACCATCCGATACTGGATCGACATACACAATACTACGTATACTACGCTTGATATAGATCGCTTATTCCTGTAAGCATGTTTCTGGAGAATTGGGTAGGCATGGCGCTTTGCTAGAAGTCAACCTTGTCTTGTAAATCGGCAAAACGTAGTACTAGGTACTTACGTGTTCGGATAGTCCGACGACGGTATTTACTGCCAACATATCCGGAGATCTCATGGGTCACTTCCCGAAGATTCACCGATGACGTATGACTCGCACTTTATTAATCTGGGATTAATTAGATGAGAGAGAAAATTAATCTGGGATTAATTGCGGAGATATTTTATCTGGGATAAAATATTATTAAAAGAGAGAAAATGATTAATTTGGAATTAATCGGTTAAAATAATATATTTGATATATTATATAAAATGGATTTCGACGCGGAATTAAAATTAGATTTTAATTCCGGCGAACGAATTAATTTAGAATTAATTCGTTAGCGACGTGAATAGTAATTATTCTAGGCATGATTATTTAATTAAATTAGATTTAATTGCGACGCAACGGAAAATTCGTTAATTTGGAATTAACGAACCCGAGCCCATGATTATTTGCGAGCGCCTTTGCATTTCGAATTCGAGTGCGGCACGCAAGTCAAATCAAGCGTCAAATCACGAGTCGCATCTAGCGTCACATCATTTGTCAATCAAGTGATAGATGTCTTTCACTTTGAGTGATTGACACCAGTCACTATTCATGAGTGATGTGACTTGATGGAGGTAGTTGAAAGGCTTTAATGCCTTGACTTTTTTGAAATTGAAAAATTGGTATATGTTTAATTATTTTTTGGAAAATCAATTAAGATATACAAAATCAATTTCTTCTCTCTCTTTCACATAGCTCACGGTTTTGAGGTTTTCCCTCCTCTCCCTCTCTCGGTTTTGAACAAACTTTCTTCTCCAATTTTGGCAAGGCCGAATATAGCAAGGATGAAGATGGTGATTTGTGGCAAATCATCAAGGTGCTAGCACACAAGGAGGCATACAAGGTGATAGGGAAACTATCTCATGAGCATGGAATCACCATTGTTGAAGCTTGGAGCTTGGAGTACACATGGAGGATAAAAACCCACATTGGCCGAGAGCTTCACCAAGAAGGAGGAAAAAGATTTTTCTTCGATGCATCTAATCCGTTCATTGTGAGTATGATTCCGCCATTCTCCTTTGCGTATTCAGATGTGTTTCATTGCTTATAAATGATCCTTGGGACTTAATAGAAACCCAACAATGGTATCTTGAGCCATTTTGAGCATGAAACTTGATTAGGGTAAAATTTGGGTAAAAATGATTTGAGCATATTTGGATGAAATTGGATGTTTGAGTATGTTTAATTGATGATAACATGGTGTTATGCATTGTCAATTTGATGAATTTTGAATTGGACAAATTTTCCCCAATTGACTTAGCTTGGCCGAAAGTCACTATTGCCCTAATTCTTGGTAATTTTGTTTCGTTGATCATTGGATGACTTGAAACGATTGGGAAATGTTGATTTAATGTCGATTGTGGATTTAATTGGATTGAAACCGAATCGGATATAAATAACCCCAAATTGCCGAGAGTTGATAAGCATGAAATGGGTTTGATTTTTTGATAAAATGTGTTGGACATGTTTTGTTGTAAATGAGCATGATTAATTAGGCTAATTGATGTTTTAGAAATGTTAATTGGATAATTAATTATGTAATACACTTTGTGTAATTAAATTGTGAAATTGAAATTTTGTAATTTAATTAAGTTGGGCTAATTTTGGAAATTGGGCTTTTAAAGTTGTTATTGGGCTTATTGGGCTTGGTTGTACCAAGATTGGTTTAGGCTAAATTGGTTGGATACAATTGGGCCAAAACCGCATCCATAAAGCCCAAATGCGATTAATGGACCTTTAAAGTTTAATTGGGCCTAATGGGCCAAAATTGATTTCTAGGCTTATGGGTGATTCCTTGATTGGGCTTTGGTTGCCGAAGCCTACGCCTTAAGAAATTAATTGAAAGCCCATTAGACTTTTATTAGACGACATTGGATGTTTAATCGGGCTTTGAGACCCGTAACGATTAAATTTGGAATTTAAGTCGTAAAAGTTCATTAATAAAGTGTAGTATTTAATTTGGAATTACATAGCGAAATAGTATTAAATACAAATTGAATTGGATTTAATTATGTAGTTTAATTTAATTCGAGAATTCGTACTTTGAGTACCTATTCGCAAAACGAGTTTGACTCGCGCAAAATCAAATCGTTGTTTGAACATTAGATGGTCATTAATTATCAGATTAAATAATTGGATTAGATTGATTCATAACATGCTTGTGTGAATACATGATTGCGATGCATGAATAATGTATATCGGATGGATATTAGAAGGGTGAGGCAATTTTAGAAATTGTTGTAATAAATTTGATTTATTAATTGGACCTGCGTGTCCAGCCTATTACCTCTTTTCTCATTGTATTTCTCTTCTCACCTATTCCCCTCAATGTAAATGAGGTTTCTTTAGAATTGTAGTGTAACGGGTAGAAGTAAATACTTGTGCTAGAGGGAGAGAGGAAAGAGAGAGATTTGATCTAGGATCAATGTGTAAAGTATCCATCTGCATATCATTATTATTTTATTATACGCGCTTTATTATGTATTTAGAATGCATGTTTAAGGGTGTATGATGATGAGACCTTAACAAAGATAATAAATTGGTTGCCAATTTGCACGCGAAAAACCCTCACAAATATTAAGCGTTTTTCCTTCCATTGAGTGATTCTTACTCAAGATCTAAGACGACATTGGTTTGTTGGCCAAAGTCAAGGCCATTGTCTATCGAGTATGTGTTTGAATCACGAAGGCTTTGATCCATATTGGTGTCTTGTCCAAGTTGTGGTTTGTTGGCCAAAGTCAAGACCACTTCTTGTCTATCGATATTGATTACGAAGCTTTCCATGGTCAATGGGTCACGCTTAACTGGGATCACTAAGTTTGTTGTGCCAAAGCCAAGGCTTAGTTGATTCAGAGGAAAAAGGTTAGGCAATACATTGGATGTATTGACATATATAAGATATATGTTTCAGACTTGGATGTCCCCCTACTGGATCTAGGAATTGGATTGGATCCAATTGATCTTAGAGATCTACCTAGTTAATTATCATACAATTTGTTGGCCAAAGTTAAGATTGTGTGATATTTAACGGGATCCTAGCCCGCTAGGAAACACGGTTTCCCGAGTACTCGACAGAGGGTTAGAGGTTCGCCGAAAAATAGTGGGAGGTAAGAATTGAATTTGCAATATTCGTTTAATTACTTGCCATACGCGCTCAAAACCAACATCATTTCGTCAAATAAATAAATGTTAGTTTGACTAATAATTAAATGTTGTTTTAATTAAAACAGTTGGACTGTATTCAATCTATTAAAAGTATAGTTGATTAATGTAGTTGGACTATAATAATCATTATATTTAAATAGTACCTAAAATCGTTGATTAAATAGTTGGACTATTAGAATCAAGATAAAATTGAAAGATTGACGTTTAATACATAATCCTAGGGAAATGTATTTAAATGGTTTAATTTTCAAATTTGGAATAAATTTCAGGATGGTCCTGGAAAATAATAAGTTACTTTATTTGATAAAATAACATATTAGGCCTAAGCCTGGAGTTAAGCAAATAGTAGAGCATAAAATTTGGAAGATTTATGTAATGATAACTTAAGTACTTAATCCATTAAGCTTGTCGCAGTAGACTCCTTAATTTCTTTGTCAGATTTAAGGGTTAGATCCTTAAAGTATGATAAAGAAATTGAAGGATCTTCATAGATCTTAGAAGTACGAAAATTGCAATACTAAACTCTTGGAGAGTTAATGACTGTTCTCAAGGAGACAAAGTCAAACTTTTCAATTAGGCAAGTAGCGCAAGGCGCACCTTACTTTGATATTCTAGAAACCCGAGGCTTGGCCAAAGGCTACTGGAATGTCAAAAGGGCAAAGGCAAAATCATTATAATATTCTAGGAAGATAAAGGACATATCCCAAAATGTCTGCCTAAATTGTGGCAAATGGGATCGCGGAAGCGTGACTGCTGTTTGGACAAGGCAGACATGAATGAATAGAAGAACGGGCAAGGCTCTGACTTCAAATATGTTTGTCATTGTTCAGAATCTGTTATGAACATGATACTGACTTCAATTGAGATAAATCTGCGAATTGGAAACGGGATGAAAGTCGCTGTTTTAACCGTAGATACCTAAGTTTAGGAACTACCCTTAGGGTGTGTACCTAAATTTGGAAACTGTTATAATGTAAACATTATCTCCATATCAGTGTCTAATCAGTTGCGGATTGACCTTTATATTCTATAACACTAAAGTGTTTTATTTTATAAAGATGATATTGAGATAAACACATTGGATGTGAATAACAGAATTTATATTTTGAATATAAATAAATCTCAAACATATAACATAACAAACAAATAGCTCAAACTAATTTGATCAGAAGAAACATATTGTGGCATTGATGTCTGGGACACAAATAAACAAGACTCGTATATCCACACTTTTGAAGAGTGGGTACTCGGACTAATTTGATTCTTTTCAAATAAAGTCTACGAATCTAGTTTATTGGGCAAAGTGCCTAAAACACCTTTACTCAGTAAAATTGCAAATGCCACCGATTTGTTAGCCCTAGTTCATAGTGAAGCAAACGGGCCCATATCTAGCTAGGCTAGAAGTGGATATGAATATTTATTGACCTTTACGGATGTGACATCGCGTTATGGTTATGTTTCTTTCGAAACACAAATCGGAAACATTTAAAGTTTTCGACACGAAATAGACAAACAGATCGGCTATAGTATCAAATCGTCACGGTTAGACCATGATGAAAATACTTAAGCAATAAGTTTCTCATATACTTGAAAGAGTATAGTATTCTTTCAAAGAGGACTCCTCCCGGAACACGTCATTTTGACGGTGTGTCCGAACTGAGTATTTGAATTTTGTTAGACATGATAAGGTTAATCATGAGTCACTCTAAGCTACCATTTCCTTCTACGGATACGCATTAACAGTGTAAAACTTATTTAAAATAAGGTTCCATAAAATCTGTTTGACAGACTTCATATTAGATATGAATGGGAAAGAAACCAGGTTTCTCATTCCTGAATATTTGGGTATGCTAGGCATATGTTTGGATGATACCAAACTAAAACCCGAATTGGATAAGTGCCAATTGTAGGTTATCCTAGGGATACCAAAGTATAGTACTTATACATCTCACAAGAGAACAGTTTAATTGTTGCTCACCATGCGGTTTTCCTAAGAGGAATACCTATATGCAGTGGTAAGTGGGAGGATAGTAAAACTCGATGAAAATCGAAGTAATACTATTCAAGGCACCCATTCCTTATTGGAACACAAATAGTTCATCTAGGATGAAACTGTACCAGTGATCTTCGAATACATAAGAACCGCGTTAGTCGGAGAGAGTCAGAAAATAACCTGGGGTATGGGTTTCTGATCTCACCTCATAAAGATGTCAATCTTTTGAGGTATACCAACTGACTACGTATGAGGAAGTGATACAAGATATCGACTCCCTATTATGGCAAAGTGCCATGACATCCGAAATGGATCTCATGTATAACAACCAAGTTTAGAACACTAGTTGTTGTGCCACAAGGCATAGTGCCTATTGGTACTATATAAGTCTTCAAGGAAGACATACATGGATGGCAACATACCAACGTATAAAGCTAGGCTTTTAGCGGAAAGGTATCGTTATCAACATTATGTTGATTACAATTCAACCTTTTACCTGTTGCTATGGTAAATCCATTTGGATAATGCTTGCTGATGCTGCATGTTTCATTTATGAAATATGTCAGCTTAACGGGAAAATCGCTTTCCTGAAAAGGAAACCTTTTGGAGGATGTTTACAACATCCTGTCGGTTTTGTCGTACCAAAACTAGCAAACAAGGTTTGCAGGTTATTCGATCCATGTTTGGATTGAAGCAAGCATTAGGTTCTTGGAATTATCGTTTTAATGTAATCATAATGGTTTATGATTTAATTCAAAATGAAATGATTCTTGTGTATATAAGGAGGTTAGTGGGAGCGCACTGACAATAAATATCCTATAAAATATTGATGACTTGTCATTTCTTGGAAATGATATTCCCATAATAACAATCGGTGAAAGCTTGGCTTTCATGAAAAATTCTCCGAGAAATCGTACATTTAAAAAAAAAAATATACGCAACCTGGTGTCTCATACGCTTTGAGCATATGAAAACACAATCAGGCCAATCCAAATGATAGTCACTGGATTAATGTTAGGAACATCCATTAGTATCTTAAAGATCTAAGGATGTTGTCTTAATCTATGGAGATGGAGAACTTGAAGTTACTGGGATCACTGTTGCAAGTTTCCTAACCGATAAAACGACTGTAAGTCGCATAACGGTACTATACAATTTGAATAACGGAACAGTGAGCTGGAAATCTTCCAAGCAAGATATTGTTACCGAATAAAAAACAAATGCGGGTTATTGCTGCAACTGAGGCAGCAATAGAAGCAATCTGGGTAAATAATAAATCTAATTAGATTAGATATAATTCTGTTAGTAGCTGAGCTACGCTTCAGCACAAGCTAAAGAATTAACGGTCTCATCAATTATCCAGATACATACTTCGATAATCATCTGATTCGTTCGAATCATACATCGTGGCGATATGATGATCGTATAAATCGCATCATATGATAATCATGCAAATCCACTGACGAAAACATTTTCTCAGCAGTTTGAGCCAACCGTACATAGTTCAGGTGTCAGACACTCGAGTGACTGGCTATAGGCCAAGTGGGAGATTGTTGGACAATTATGACCCATAGCGTCACTATTTGTACAGATCATGGTGTTGTTGTACAAATTAACTATGTGACAAAGAAGATTGCACTCTTATCATTTGTGATTAGATCACCAAGATGTATAAATGATAGGAGGTCCCTATGATTTGTTCTTGGATTGAGAATGATATGAGACAGTATCAGTCCACGAACGATAAATCATTAAATATCCCTAGTCAGAGTATTATCGAGATTGGACATCGATAATGCGTAAAAGACTAGTATTACACTTGTGCACGTTATGAGGGCATAACGACATAGTTCTCATATATTTGGGTATAGGATACTCATGCAAGTGTTATAGGAGGTTGTGTTTTACCAATGGTACGGGAAACATTTTCGCTCTGGATACACCCCATTCGGAGTTCCATTGGTAGTATAACTATGTGTCTATGGAAGTCCGAAATCAGGGTATGTGTATTTGGTCTTAACCTGAGACTTGCACCGCTAATACTTGCGACAATCAATATTCTTTGGTTTTGGTCGTCCAGGGCTTTAACAGGTTTTGTGTACGCCTCTTTTGGGTATATTGAGAATCGTAGTGTTTTGGGTGTGATGTCAAGACAGAAGTATCACTTCAGTTATAGTGGAGATGATGATCACGTAGGATACGAAACTAGTTCTCTTATATGCTGCAGCTATCGAGATATTATGACTAGGTCATGTTTATCCGATTATAGAGACTAGTTACCAGAGATCCGATATGTGCTTCGTACGGGGCAGACACAATTCCAGCCCCAGGTCTACCACGTGACCATCCGATACGGGATCGACATATACAATACTACGTATACTACGCCTGATATAGATCGCTTATTCCTGTAAGCATGTTTCTGGAGAATTGGGTAGGCATGACGCTTTTCTAGAAGCCAAGCTTGTCTTGTAAATCGGTAAAACGTAGTACTAGGTACTTACGTGTTCGGATAGTCCGACGACCGTATTTACTGCCAACATATCCGGAGATCTCATGGGTCGCTTCCAGAAGATTCACCGATGACGTATGACTCGCACTTTATTAATCTGAGATTAATTAGATGAGAGAGAAAATTAATCTGGGATAAAATATTATTAAAAGAGAGAAAATGATTAATTTGGAATTAATCGGTTAAAATAATATATTTGATATATTATACGAAATTGGATTTCGATGCGGAATTAAAATTAGATTTTAATTCGGGCGAACAAATTAATTTAGAATTAATTCGTTAGCGACATGGATAGTAATTATGCTAGGCATGATTATTTAATTAAATTATATTTAATTGCGATGCAAAGGAAAATTCATTAATTTGGAATTAACGAACCCGAGGCCGGGATTATTTGCGAGCGCATTTGCATTTCGAATTCGAGTGCAGCACGCAAGTTAAATCAAGCGTCAAATCGCTAGTCGCATCTAGCGTCACATCATTCTTCAATCAAGTGATAGATGTCTTTCACTTTGAGTGATTGACACTAGTCACTATTCATGAGTGATGTGACTTGATGGAGGTAGTTGAAAGGCTTTAATGCCTTGACTATTTTGAAATTGAAAAATTGGTATATGTTTAATTATTTTTTGGAAAATCAATTAAGATATACAAAATCAATTTCTTCTCTCTCTTTCACATAGCTCACGGTTTTGAGGTTTTCCCTCCTCTCCCTCTCTCGGTTTTGAACCAACTTTCTTCTCCAATTTTGGCAAGGCCGAATATAGCAAGGATGAAGATGGTGATTTGTGGCTAATCATCAAGGTGCTAGCACACAAAGAGGCATACAAGGTAATAGAGAAACCATCTCATGAGCATGGAATCACCATTGTTGAAGCTTGGAGCTTGGAGCACATATGGAGGACAAAAACCCACCTTGGCCGAGAGCTTAACCAACAAGGAGGAAAAAGATTTTTCTTCGATGCATCCAATCCGTTCATTGTGAGTATGATTCCGCCATTCTCCTTTGCGTATTCACATGTGTTTCATTGCTTATAAATGATCATTGGGACTTAATAGAAACCCAACAATTCGGTACTTGAACGATTTGAGCGCTCAAGTATTTCTATTACGAATAGAAATATTAAAATTCATAATTGTTATGAATAAATCGTTCATTAGAGAATCAATGGTACTTAAGGTAAATATAATTAGAGGGGTATAATGGACATTATGACCCGACTCTAATTACGAGATACTCTTGAAGGGTTAATCTATATGTAGTGACTATATCGATGGACACTGACTTGGTTCGGCCTAATATATCATCTGCGGCAATGAGAGTGCAACTTCTGGTTTTTAGTGGAATAACCCGGAGTTAACAATTCGGAATATTTAATTAAGAGCTTAATTAATATTTCGATATTATTGGAGCTCGGAACCGTAGGCCCATTTGGTCCCCATGCTAGCTCGATATAGTATACCAGATTTAGTATAATTGTATAGTCCAATTATATACTCACAAATGTATAAATATTTTTAATATGATTAATAATATTGTTTTATCACACTTGAAACTTTATATTAAAAGTTAGTATATAGTTATATTAAATATTTGATATTTAAACACATATTATTTAATTATATTAGATATAATTAAATGAAAGGCTAAAGTTGTAATTTCAAATTATTGGGTTTTGGAAACCCTTGATTTAATTTTGGAAGTTACAATTTTATAATGGCATTAATCCTTTTGTTTTTGTAGCACCTTTGGCTTTATGGAAAGTCAATTTTGTTGTTACAAAAAATAATGAGAAAAATAAAATCAATCCATAATTGATAAGGGTTGGCCGAATTTTCAATAAAAAAAATAGGGAATGGTTTTGTTTGGTGAAATAAAACCCTAAGTATATAAAGGAAAATGTTTTCTTTTTGACCAAGGATTTGATTCTTGAACCCTAGCCACCTTTCATATTCTTCTTGACTCTCTCAAAAGTTGAGAAAAATATAATCAATTAAAATGAAGAAAAACAAAACAAAGAAATAGTGTGATTAAATCTCTAAAACATTCAAGGATTATTTTGTGAGTCTTGTCCACACAAGTATTCGTTGGTAACGAGTCATAGCATGGAAGACTTTGTGGTGTCGAACAAATCATCCTCTTCTTCTATTTCTTTTGGTCACTGCATTGAGCTTTGTTTTTCTCTTTGCTGCCCCTATCTTGGTGAAACGGAACCCGGTTTGGTTTCGTTTTAATCCAGATTTTTTTGGGGGATATTTTATGATGTTTTGGGGATGTGTTGGGGCTATTTTCATGTGAAAAATCAGAACCAAATCACAGCCTGAGCCCACGCATTTCTGGTGCTGATTCTGCAGTACATTGGGCGCATATCGGGTGCTAAAACAGTCCGGTTTTGAGCTACTGTTCGGGGGATGTTTCGGGGTTGAAATTTTGTCAAAAACAGAAGAAAAATTTCAGTATACCTGTTGGTTCGATTCAGCGAAAGGAGGGGAAGAGCAGAAAAAATTTTCAAGTCTGATTTGGATGCCTAAGCCGCTTCCGCTGCGCGAGGAAAGCGTTTCCTACAAAGACTTCAAAATGTTAATGGGTGATGAGCGTCTAACACATATATATTTATACCCCCTTTATCTTAATATTTTGTGTATTATTTCAAGTTGTATGAATGCTTTGATGTGTTTAGGGTATGTTTTATAGGTTAAAATTGTATCAGGACTCAAACGAACTTAAGGGGGATGAATTGGGCCAAATTTCAGAGTCAAAATGCACGTTCTGACGCAAGAAACACGTCGTAATGCAGGTATAAAGAAGAATAAGGTAGAACACGATATGATGGGCTTGCCACTATGCCTATGGAGTCATATCATGACGCCAAACAAAATCCAAAGTGTTGCGATGTGCGTTCGTCCAGAACTCATATTTTGATCATGAAACCCAGACCTCCGATATAAGTACAAGTTCATCCCAAAACCTATTATCGAGCCTCATAATATACTTTTGGAGTCTTAGAGCATAGGAGAACACCTAGAGCAAGACAATGATGAGTGCTTTTATGAGTGTTGGAGATTAAAGGCATATACTACAACCGAGAGTTCTTTCTTCCATTTTCTCTCTATTTTATCTTTTATGAGTTCTTATTTTCTATAAATAAAGATTAGTTCAATTTTATTAATTATCATGACTAGCTAAATCATTACTTTAGGATTGTAATGGATCTTACATATTTTTAATTAAGTTGCATATTTTTTTTCTTTTAGGTTTGTTATTTATTATTCTCTATACTTTGATTGCATATTTTATTTGTGGTCAATAATATAATAGTATTGATAAATCTTTAGGAACTTGACGGAGGAAATTTGGGTCAGCTGTGAGAATAATAGTAAATGATCTAATTCTTTTGAATGGATTTCCTTATAGGATAGAAATATACCTGCAGGGCATGCATAACAACTATCAGAACAAGACCTTAATGAATTTGTTTAAAAATAATTAACATAGACATATAGTTAATTGGTTTAAGTTGAATATTTCTACCTGACTATTGAAATAGGCTTGTAGATAGTTTAATGTTTTAGATTAATAATCCATAATAACAACCCAAATGAATAAGAAGTGCATGAGCTTATTGTTTGCGTGCTTATGTGAAGTTACAACCCTAAGTTCTTCTCACATATAAAGTTTATCTCCAAAATTATTATTTTCTCTTTATTCAATCTTTAAATTAATTTTAGATTAATCAATCTCTTTTTCAACCAATAGTTTAGTTTAAGTTAAGTAAATTAGTCTTGGTATTAATAAGAGAAATATTAAGTCCTTATAGATACGATATCAGACATTCTGTAACTATATTACTTGAGCGATATGTGTGCTTACGTGCGGTATAAAATCATGACCAAGTTTTTTTAGCGCCGTTGTTAGGGACATATTTTATTTTTCTTTATTAAGATTAGGACACAACTCTACTTGCTTAGCTAAACACCTTTTCATTTTCATTTTTATCTTTATATTTTTTATTTTTCTGTAATTTCAATGGGTCGAATAATAGAGTATCAGTGGTTGATAGGAGAACTAAGAGCTTTAAGAGATTATGTTGTACCTCATACAGATGATGTCCATTCTGGGTCATTATCAAGTTTGGATTCTGAGAGGATAGGAACTCTAGATGTATCTGGTGAGCTGACCTACCCTACAGCGACACTTCACTAGTTAAGTCCAAGGGTTTTGAAATAACGGGTTACACTCACGAAGAAATGATTAAATATTAATCAAAATTCCTTGATCAAATCAGATGGTGGTTGGTTAATATAGGAATATGAGTTGTTCTCGCATATATTAATCAATTGAGATTGTCTCGATCTATCATGCAAATACTTGACCTACCTTATGGCGGCACTTATTTGTGTGATGATAGATTTCCATCGCACAGTAATTCTTTTAGGTTTCCAATTCATTATATATGGTTCATGTATCATGTTTAATTTTATATCTAAATATTTGATGATTTTAATATGTGATGAATGTAAAATAAATATTTATTTTATTTCAGCTATGGTTTCGTTGATTATTGCTATTCTTTCAAATGACAAATTAACGGGAGAAAACAATGTAAAATGGAAAAGTAACATGAATGCCATCTTGGTCTATGAAAACCTTAAGTTTTATCCTAACAGGGGAAAATATCCTCATGAGCCAGCCAGGAATTTTGTCCAAGCTGTGCGTGATGCCTACCAAAAATGAGTCACGATCAATGAAAAAACATGATGCTACTTGCTAGTAGGGATGTCCCAGGTTCTCACTGTAAAGCATGACCCATTGGCTACAACATCTTTGATGATGGAGTCATTGCAGGGCATGTTCGGGCAGCCTTTGGAGCGACAACGTCATGAGGCTACAGTCTTAGTAATGACAACAAGAATGAAGGAAGAGACATCAGCCCGAGAGCACCTCTTGAGGATGATGAACTATCTCAACACGGCTGAAACTCATGGAGCTATTATTGATGAGCATAGCCAGGTGACCATGATTATGAAAACTCTTCCGAAGAGTTTCATGCAGTTTAAAAGAAACTATATTATGAACAAGTTAACTCTTAGAGTGACTCAGCTGCTTAATGAGCTCACCCTTTACCAGTCCATGCTGGTGGATCTTCTTAAGCCTAGTGGAGAGACATATATTGTCGAATCTTCTAAATCTGTAAAAAAAAATA
Organism: Zanthoxylum bungeanum; assembly: GCA_019454045.1. Classification (NCBI taxonomy): domain Eukaryota; kingdom Viridiplantae; phylum Streptophyta; class Magnoliopsida; order Sapindales; family Rutaceae; genus Zanthoxylum; species Zanthoxylum bungeanum. Next base: position 76,161 of record SKCR01033742.1, read on the forward strand.
AGAAGAAATGCACTGGGAAGGCTAAGGCAAAACCCATGAAGAAGAACAAGAGAAGCTTCAAGCATTGGAAAAAGAACTGTCTTTAATACCTTGCAAAGCTGAAGTAGAAAAAGGCCACAAGTAAATATGATTTACTTGTAATTGAATTTTTATTAATGAAGGATGATAAATCCGCATGAATTGTTGATTCTGGAGTTGCTAACCATGTTTGTTCTTCTTATACTTGATTAATGGAGGGACCTTGCTAAAGATGACTATACCATGAGAGTCAGGACAAATGATGCCGTTTCAACAAGAGCAGTGGGAGTTTCAAGTTTAAAATTTTCAAATAATATTTATTTACATTTGAACTATGTGTTATTTAGTTTTGATTTTCGCAGGAATTTGATTTATGTCTCTAAACCTATGGATGCCGGTTTTGCTATTTTGTTTAATAATAATTTGGTTATTATTGCAAGAAATATATTAACTATATGCACATGAAACTCATAAAATAATTTATATGTTTTAAGGCAATTAACACATAATTCACTACTCAACACTGAAATATTTAAGGTTGAAAAACCTAAAACAAAATGGCAAAAGATTTCTCATGATGAAACATACATGTGGCATCTTAGACTTGGTCAAATTAACCTTAACTAGATAGATAGGTTGATAAAGAACGAAACTTTAAATCAGTTAAAGCTTGGAATGTTACTCGTCTGGTATCTTGTCTAGAAGTAAAGATAAACAATAAACCTTTTACTAGAAAAGGTATAAGATCTAGTCAACCACTTGAGATAATACATTCGGACATTTGCGGACCGATGACTATAAGAGCCCGATGAAGTTATGAATATTCTGTCACATTCATTGACGATAGTTCTAGATATAGGTATGTTTACCTAATGCAGTACAAGTCATATACATTTGAAAAGTTCAAAGAGTATCATGCTGAGGTTGAGAACCAATTAGGTAAAATTAGGGGTGAGCAAAATCAGTTTTGGTTCCGGTTCCGCATGGAATCGGAACCTACATAGAAAAACTCGATTCCTAACTAAGTGGAACCGGAACCTACCTAATTAAATAGGGTACCGTATTAATCAGTTCCAATTTGATTCCGCGTGGAACCGGAATCTACCCAATTAAATAGGGTACCCTATTATTTGGTTCCAATTCGGTTCCGCGTGAAACCGAAACCTACCCAATTAAATATGGTAACCTATTAATCGGTTCCAACTTGGTTCCGGTCCGGTTCTAATTTACCCTATTTATTTTTTATTGAAGGAGTACTTTGATAGTGATTTCGAAACTGACGCTCAGCCCTAGGTAAAATGATCATAACTCTACGATCGGATCGTGAAGGAGAATACTTTGATAGTGATTTCGAGGAATTCTTTGTTGAGCATGTGACGGTATCCCAGCTCACAGCACCTGTAATACCATAGCAGATCGATGTTGCGGAGAGGAGAAATCGGACCCTACTAGACATGGTGAGATCTATGTTTAGTTACAGTTCACTACCTATTTCATTATGGGATTTTCATTGTAAACAAAAATATATATCTTCAATGTAGTTCTATCTAAGTTTGTTTCTAAGACTCCCTTAGAGTTATGGAGTGGTTGTAAAGCTATTTTATGATATTTCCGCATATAGTGGTGTCTAGTACATGTTCTGTAGAATAAGACTACAAAGTTAGAGCCACGTTCTCAAGTGTGTATATTTGTAGGCTATCCTAAGGAGACTATGGTGGGTTCTTTTATAGTCCGGAAAATAATAAAGTATTTATATCGACAAACACTATGTTTCTTGAGGAGAACTATGTGTGGGAGTTCAAACCTCGTAGTACAATATTACTCGAAGGGTTACTTGCTGGTTCAACCAGCACACCATTGACAATAATAGTTGACAGAACATAGCACCGTCAATATCTAAGTGTCAGATGCAAGTATGTAAGAATGAATTGCCATATAGACGCAGTAGGAGGTTGTAGGAAAACCTGATCGCTATCTAGGACTTGGAGAGGCACAAATTATCACATACAATGATGGTGTAGATGATCAATTGACCTATCATAGTGTAATGGATGATTCTGATAAAGAGGAATGACTAAAATTCATGAACCTTGAGATGTACTCCAACTCAGTCTGGGAACTTATCGACCAACCTGATGAGGTAAAACTTATAGGTTGCCAGTGGATCTATAAGAGAAATAGGGGAGCATATGGCAATGTAGAGACCTTCAAGGCTAGGCTAGTGGCCAAATGTTATACCTAGAAAGAATGAGTCGACTATGAGGAGACTTTCTTGCCGGTATCCATGCTTAACATGTTTAGTGATGTTATACTTTAACATCCCACCAAGCTCAAGCTATTGTTAAGGATTATGAAATTGACTTGCATATGAAGAAGCTGAATATGAGATGATGAAGTCATAGCTTGTAATAAAAGAGTAAAGAAGCTGTTCTGGTGATAATTAGTGTTAGATTTCTAGTGATAATTAGATGCTAGATATAAATAATTGTGCTTGTATGTTGAATCTGAATAAGCTACAAGTTTCTGAACATACTAAGGTTATATACTAAGGTTTTGATGTAAGCAAGGTTATGGTGTAAACCAAGGTACTGAACTAGAATCAGACTCTACCACCTCAGAATAAGACTCTACCACCTTTGAATCAGACTATACCGCAAACCCAGATTCAGACTCTACCACCTCAGAATCAGACTCTACTGCAACCTCAAAATCAGACTCCACCACTGAAGACTCTACCGCAACCTCAAAATCAAACTCCACCACCTCAGACTCTACCAGACCCTCGAGCACTCAACGTTATACCTCAGAATCAGACTCTACCGCACTAAAAATCAGAACCTCAGAATTAGACACTCATAATCAGACACTCAGAATCAGACCTAAGCAAAATGAATCACGCAATTGGTGTGATCAAAGTTTGAATTCAAATATTCAAATATTGGCGCCATACTTTAATTTCAAATATACAAATATTGACGTCACTATTCAATTTCAAATATTCAAAATATTGTGGTCACTATTCAAAATTCAAGAATTTGTAATTATAATTTAGGCACCAAATCTGGGTATAAATAGTGGGCTGATTTTAGATTACTTGTAACCACAATCTTATATCATTTGTAATCATTCCAATTAATGAAAATATAGTCTTTGAGCAATTTCATTTTCCTTTATTTTCTTACATTTTCTTTCTTTGTAAACAACAACTAAATCACTAAGAACTGCTCACTTTCATGAGATTTTACATGGTATCAGAGCCACAAGATCATTGGCCTTCATCTTCAAACTTTTATTCGTCACTTTCCGTTGTTATGGCTGATTTTCAAAGTTCGAATTCAAAACAAGTGATTCTGATCATTATCTCTCTTTCAACCAATCATCGCCATCATCATCAAATTTCAGTGTTAAGATATAATTGAACTTTGTCCATTTTTTCTTTTTCTTCTTCGATTTAATTACCAATACAAATATTTCATTTTATTTTCTTTGTTTCCAAACATAACTATTTTCTCACGTTAATTTTTCTTCTTGCTTATACTATACCATCGTCCATGAGACGTTTAACAAGTTCTTGTTTCATGCTTGTAATATAACATGGTCCTTCTTCATGCTTTTACTATACCATCGTATAAGAGACATTAAACAAGTAGAAGTGAAAAGTCCATGCGATGTCAAACATGAAGTAGTACATCATCCATTTTCTTTTCCACTTTGATCATATTTGATGAACAGTAAAAAAACATAGATTTAATAAAAAAGAAACTAATCATTTTACACTTTGATCAAATTTCATTAACCCCCTTAATTTAGCACATTTATAAAATAATAATTATATTTATGTTTTATATATTTTTATTGTGATTTATTGTGTAAGTAAATACTGCTTCAAATGTTCAACAGGAAAATTGATATGAAATCCGAATTCCAAGACCCAGAAACCCAAAAAAACATGACAACTAGATTTAAATCGAATTTGGAAAACAATCACCGTGTTTAGATTGACAAAAAAATGATTTTATAATGTATTTACCCACACATGTAATAATAATAATAATAATAATTATTATTATTATTATTATTATCATTATTATTATAATTTATAAAAAATATTTTAGAGGACCCACCATTATTTTATATATAATAATAATAATATAATAATAATTAACGGAAAAAAATTTGTCATCGCCTTTCAGTGGATGGCAACCTTTGAAAAAAATATATATGATAAAAAATAAAAGAAAGGAGGTTTACAATTTGCAAACTTACAAGAGCTGTCGATCACCTTTATAAATAGAGGTTATCAGCACTTCAAAACTCAGCCCGCTCCATACTTATCTCTTTGAGAATTTATGGAGTTTGTTGTAACTTCTTTTTCTTTCAGTAATAAAATTGTGTGTTTTTATTCAAAGCATGTAGCCAATTCCATCCTGCTGGGGTAAATGGTAAATCTTTTAATATAAAAAATATGGAGTAATCATACTTATATTATAATATATGAATTGTAATATGATGACTAATATTTAATTTACTCTTATATTTGTGGGTTTCTTGATTCGCTATACACAATCTCATCTTAGTTGACACAGTTAATACTTTACCCTATATTATAAGAGAGTAATTTAAATCTCGATTAATTATTGACAAACTATGTTACTGCATTTATGTCTGGTTTTATATATTTAGCATAATTGAGTACTTAACTGGACTTGTTATAAACAAATATTTCCACCACCTATATGGTTGACTTTGTATGTTTTGGCATAATTATTTCCTGAAGTAAGTTGAACGGGTAATAACGATAATTTATATATTATAAAAAGTAAGAATTCTATATATTTGAAATATCAAGAGTAGATCCCATAACTATAGCATTCTATTCTATTGTTGCAGTCTAATTTAAAATTGTCCATCACTTCAAATAATTCTGCCTTTTTATTTTCACTCGAATTATTATTTTATTTTACTAAATCTATTCACTGTGGATCGACCTCGAACTTGTCGGGTTATTTTATTACATATACACTCTTATACTTGGAAGTAAAGAATAACTTTGAGTGTGTCAAGTTTTTGACGTCATTGCCGGGGAATATAATTTAGTTGATAAAATAATAATTTAATATCGTTACATTTTATTTCATTTTATTTTATTTTTTTGTATTTTATGCATCTCATTTTGTTTCTTCTTTATATTTATGTAGATCCAAGATTTCCCACATACAAATAAACTCTATACTTGATTCTTCAAGGTTATAGACGACAGAAAATTCAATTAAAATGGAACTTTATTTTTTCCAAAGGATTTCTTAAATCATCCCCATCTAGAGATTCTTCTTTAATTTTTTGTTAGAGCCGAATTCGAGAAATTGAGATAGCTAAATGAGAAATTCAATTGAGATCTGAAATGAAAAGAATCAGAGGACGTTTTTAAGATCTAATCACTACATTTTTTTTTCTTTTGTCATTTCTTTTTAAATTTTTTTCTTTTTGTAAGTATTGTATTTGCATATTTAAATTTTAGCAAATAGTCTACATTTAGGTAGCATGAGACACTGGTCTCAATCATCTAACGGTAGATTAAATAGAGAGTCTCCATCACCTTCATCGTTAGTCAAAATGGTTGAGAATCAAAATGAAAACTCACATGGCCGAGATGAAAATCCAGTTCATCAGGTAGATTGTGAGTTTCAACATGGTGATCTTAATCATCCTATGACACTAAGAGAATTTATGAATCCCACTAGGACCAGATCCCATCTTGTATTGCTTTCCACCCCAGATACATCACGTTTCAATTTTAAACCAGGTGTCATCCAACTTTTACCCACATTCTACAGTTTAGAATCATAAAACCCTTATCAGCACTTAGGAAAATTCAAAGAGGTATGTAATACTTGCACAAACCAAAATTACAGCCTGAATATAAATCAACTCAAGTTTTTCCCTTTTATTTAATGGATAAAGTTAAAATTTGACCGTAGAACCTTAGGTCATGATCTATCAGAACATGAGATGATTTACAAGAGCAATTTCTGAAAAAGTTATTTCCCTCTGAGAACACAAACTTATTCAAGAGGATAATCAAAATTTTCACACATGAGTTATGGGAAACACTTTACTAACGTTGGGAGAGATATAAAGCAATGTTAAATATTTCTCCACATCATGGATTTGAAACATAGAGGTTGGTTTCATACTTCTACGAGGGTTTAACACCCAAAATAAACAAGTAGTGGAAATGATGTGTAATGGTGAATTTAAGGACAAAAGTCCCAAAAATACACTAGATTACCTAGAACACATAATAGAAAATGCACAACAATGGGATAAAATTGGAACTTATGAGTCGTCTGTAAAACCATAGTCATTTGGTAGAGGCATGTTTAACCTTAGGGAAGACCATGACATTTCTGCTAAATATGCATCTCTAGCTAAAAAAGTGTAAGGGTTTTATAGGGAATATCTGGTAACGCAGTAGAACGTGAAAAATAAAAATTTTTCGATTTCAATAATTTCTTTTGGATCAGTTAAATAAACTTATTTATTTAATTACCCAATACTTAAAAACTGAAATTTGACTCAAGAAATCATATTTCTTGAAAATTATCGTATGACCCTTAAACTTTGCATTTTGTTCATTTTAGTCCTCAAATTGGCAAATACAATTTTGGATGATTCTAAATCAATTCTAAAATGATTTCCAACATGTCCAACACATTAAAAACAAATTGTAACAAAATCCCCAAAAAATTCCAAATTGCCGAACAACCCATAACTTTTTAGTTTTTTGTAATTTGTTCTATTTTTGTTCAAAACATGTCAAGATAAAATCCAATCAATCCAAAAATTAATAAGCATCATATAAAAATCATAACACATCACATATATTAAAAGACCTAAATTTGGAAAGAGTCACGCAGGTCGAAGAGTCACGCAGGTGGACCAAAAGGCCATCACCCGTCAGTTCTGGAATAAACCCCAGAGATCGAAGCATCTCACACTAGGAATGGATCGGGAATGAACCCCAAAGATCGAGGCATCTCACACCTAACACGATTCAGGAAAGAAACCCAGAGGTCGAAGCACCTCGCCGTCAGGTCGAGAATAAATCCCAAAGGTCGAAACACCTCAGAGATCGAAACATCTCACACCCAGCATGGTTCGGGAATGAATCCTACAGATCAAAGCATCTCACACTATGAATGGTTCGGGAATGAACCCCAGAGGTTGAAACGCCTCAGAGATCGAAGCATCTCACACCCAACACGGTTCGGGAATGAAGCCCAGCAGTCGAAGCACCTCGCCATCAGTTCGGTAATGAATCCCAGAGATCGAAGCAATTCACACTTGGAATGGTTCGGGAATGAACCCCAAAGGTTGAAACACCTCAAAGATCAAAGCATCTCACATCCACCATGGTTAGGGATTGAAGCCCAAGGGTCGAAGCACCTCATAGTCAGTTCGAGAATGAATCCCAGAGATCGAAGCATCTCACACTATGAATGGTTCGAGAATGAACCCTAGAGATCGAAGCGCCTCAGAGATCGAAACATCTCACACCCAGCACGGTTCGGGAATGAAGCCTAGAGGTCGAAATACCTCACCGTCAGTTCGGGATAAATTCTAGAGATCGAAGCATCTAACACCTGGAACGAATTCGGGAATGAATACCAGAGGTCGAAGCACCTCGCCATCAACTCAACTCATTTCAGGAATAAATCCTAGAGATCGAATCATCTCGCAGGGATGAAGCCCAGAGGTCGAAGTACCTCCCCGTTAGTTCGGAAATGAATCCCACAGATCGAAGCTTCTCACACCCAGCACGATTCGGAAATGAAGCCCATGGGTCGAATCACCTCACCGTCAGTTCGAGAATGAATCCCAGAGATCGAAGCATCTCACACCCACACTGTTCGGGAATGAAGACTAGAGGTCGAAACACATCGCTATTAACTCAACTCAGTTCGGGAATAAATCCTAGAGATCGAATCATCTCGCAGAGATGAATCCAGGGGTCGAAGCACCTCGCCATCAAATCAACTCAGTTCGGGAAAAAATCCTAGAGATTGAAGCATCTCACATGGATGAATCCTAGAGCTCGAAACACCTCGCCATCAACTCAACTCAATTCGGGAATAAATCCTAAAGATCGAAGCATCTCGCAGGGATAAAGCCTAGAGGTCAAAGCACCTCACCTTCAATTTAAGAATGAATCCCAGAGATCGAAGAATCTCACACCTAGCATGGTTCGGGAATGAAGCCCATGGGTCGAAGCACCTCGCCGTCAGTTTGGAAATGAATCCCAAAGATTGAAGTATCTCACACCCATCACGGTACGTGAATGAAGCCCAGAGGTCGAAGCACCTCGCCGTCAGTTCGGGAATAAATCCCAGAGATCGAAGCATCTCACACCCAGCATGGTTCGGGAATGAAGCCCAGGGGTCGAAGTACCTCGCCATCAACTGAACTCAGTGTTGGAAAATTATGACCCATAACGTCACTATTTGTACAGATCATGGTGTTGTTGTACAAATTAACTATGTGACAAAGGAGATTGCTCTCTTATCATTTGTAATTAGATCACCAAGATATATAAATGATATGGGGTCCTTATGATTTGTTCCTGGATTGAGAATGATATGAGACAGTATCAGTCCACGAAGGATAAATCATTAAATATCTCTAGTCAGAGTATTATCGAGATTGGACATCGATAAATGCGTAAAAGACTAGTATTACACTTGTGCGCGTTGTGAGGGCACAACGGTATAGTTCTCATATATTTGGGTATAGGATACTCATGCAAGTGTAATAGGAGGTTGTGTTTTACCGATGGTACGGGAAACAGCTTCGCTCTGGATAGACCCCATCGGAATTCCATTGGTAGTATGACTATGTGTCTATGGAAGCCCGAAATCAGGGTAGGTGTATTTGGTCTTAACTTGAGACTTGCACCGCTAATACTTGCGACAATCAATATACTTTGGTTTTGGTCGTCCAGGGCTTTAACCGGTTTCTGTGTATGCCTTTTCTGGGTATATCGAGAATCGTAGTGTGTTGGGTGTGATGTCAAGACGGAAGTATCACTTCAGTCATATGGAGATGATGGTCACGTAGGATACGGTACTAGTACTCTTAAGTACTGCAGTCATCGGGATAAAATGACAAGGTCATGTTTATCCGATTATAGAGACTAGTTACCAGACATCTGACATGTGCTTCGTACGGGGCAGACACAATTCCAGCCCCAGGCCTAGCACGTGATCATCCGATACTAGATCGACATACACAATACTACGTATACTACGCCTGATATAGATCCTTATACTCCTGTAAGGATATTTCTGGAGAATTGGGTAGGCATGGCTCTTTGCTAGAAGCCAACCTTGTCTTGTAAATCGGTATAAACGTAGTACTAGGTACTTACGTGTTCGGATAGTCTGACGACCAAATTTACTGCCAAAATATCCGGGGATCTCATGGGTCGCTTCCCGAAGATTCACCGATGACGTATGACTCGTACTTTAATTAATCTGGGATTAATTAGACGAGAGAAAATTTATCTGGGATTAATTGCGGAGATATTTTATCTGGGATAAAATATCAATTAAAGAGGGATAACGATTAATTTGGAATTAATCGAAAAATTAATATATTCGATATATTAATCGAAATTGGATTTCGACGCGAACGAGTTAATTTAGAATTAATTCGTTAGCGACGTGAATAGTGATTTCGCTAGGCATAATCATTTAATTACGTCACAACGGAAAATTCGTTAATTTGGAATTAGCGAACCCGAGCCCGGGATTGTTTACGAGTGCATTCGCATTTCGAATTCGAGTGCGGCACGCAAGTCAAATCATTAGTCGCATCAAGCGTCAAATCATTAGTCACTTTGAGTGATGTGACAACTTGTCACTTGATTGACATGAGTGATGTGAATAGTTGATGGAAGTCGTTGGAATTAATTTCCTTGAATTTTTGTATTTGATTTTTGGTAATGAAAAATTGTGTATTAGATGCAAAAAATCAAATACAAAATAAATATCCATCATTCTCTCTCTTTGTTCACGTTTTTGGAGCCAAAAACTCCTCTATCTCTCTCGGCCATTTGGCCATTTTCTTCACTGGTTTTTCTGGGCAGAAACCGTGAGATGGGAAGCAAAAGTGTGATGATTTTGTGGCAAAATCATCAAGAGCTAGAACTCCGAGAGACATGCGAAGGTGATAGGGAAGTCCACCCATGAGCTTGGAATCTTTTGACGAAGCTTGGAGCTTGTTCAAGGAGCACCAAAGACCAAATTTGAAGACTGAAAAATAGCCAACTGCCGAGCTTCATGGAGGAGGGCAGAAAGTTTTTTGTCTTCACTGCATCGTCTCAACCACTCGATGTAAGTATTCTGCAACTTCGTTGATTGTATTCACATGTATTTTCAATGCTTGAAATGATCTTGGGAAGCTTAGAAAACCCCAACAATGGTATCAGAGCAAGGTTGAGCATGAAAATATGTTAGGGTTAAAATTTGGGTAAAATGAATTTGAGCATGATTTAATGAAATTGGATGAATTAGTATGTTTAAATGTGTTTTAATTGATGATTGATTGGATCAATTTGATGAAAAATTATTTGGAATATTTTTCCCCAAATTCTTTGGCTTGGTCAAATTGGACATGAACCTTAATTGTCTTGGATTTTGATTTTTTGATTCATTGGATGTGTTGGAAATCAATTGGAAATGATGATTTAATGTTGATTTAAGATTCAATTGGATTGGATTTGCAATTTGACATAAATTCCTCTTTGGCCGAGACTTAATAGGCATGAAATTGGGTTTGATTTTTGATGAAATGTGTTGGACATATTTTGTGAAATTGGGCTTAAGTATTGTAATTGGGCTTGGTTGTACTAAGTTGGGTTTAGGCAAAATTGGTTGGATCCAATTAGGCCCAAAATTGGTTGGATTTAATTATGTAGTTTAATTTAATTCGAGAATTCATACTTTGAGTACTTATTCGCAAAACGAGTTTGACTCGAGGAAAATCAAATCATTGTTTGAACATTGGATGGTCACTAATTATCAGATTAATTAATTTGATTAGATTTATTGATAACATGCTTGTGTGAATACATGGTTTCGATGCATGAATAATGTATATCAGATGGATATTAGATGGTGGGACAATTTTAGAAATTTTTGTAATAAATTTGATTTATTTATTGGACCTGCGTGTCCAGCCTTATCACCTCCTTATTCTTTGTATTCTCTTCTCACCTATTCCCCTCAATGTAAATGAGGTTTCTTTAGAAGTGTAGTGTAACGGGTAAAAGAAATATTTGTGCTAGCGGGAGAGAGAAATGGAGATATTTGATCTAGGATCAATGTGTAAAGTATCCATTCGCATATCATTTTTATTTTATTTATATGCGCTTTATTATGTGTTTAGAATGCATGTTTAAGGGTGTATGATGATGAGACCTTAACAAAGATAATAAATTGGTTGCCAATTTGCACGCGAAGAACCCTCACAAATATTAAGCGTTTTTCCTTCCATTGAGTGATTCTTACTCAAGATCCAAGACTGGCATTGGCTTGTTGGCCAAAGTCAAGGCCTTTGTCCGTCGAGGATGTGTTTGAATCACGAGAGCTTTGTTCCATATCGGTGTCTTGTCCAAGTTGTGGTTTGTTGGCCAAAGTCAAGACCACTTCTTGTCCATCGACATTGATTACGAAGCTTTCCATGGTCAATGGGTCACGCTTGACTGGGATCACTAAGTTTGTTGTGCCAAAGCCAAAGCTTAGTTGATTCAAAGGAAAAATGTTAGGTAATATATTGGATATATTAGCATATATAAGATATATGTTTCGGACTTGGATGTCCCCATACTGGATCTAGAATTGGATTGGATCCAATTGATCTTAGAGATCTACCTAGTTAACTATCATACAATTTGTTGGCCAAAGTCAAGATTGTGTGATATTTAACGGGATCCTAGCCCGCTAGGAAACACGGTTTCCCGAGTACTCGACAGAGGGTTAGAGGCTCGCCGAAAAATAGTGGGAGGCAAGAATTAAATTTGCAATATTCGTTTAATTACTTGCCATATGCGCTTAAACAAATATCATTCGTCAAATGAATTAAATGTTAGTTGGACTAATATTTAAACGTTGTTTTAATTAACAGTCGGACTGTATTCAAACAAATAAATTATAGTTGATTAAATAGTTGGACTATAATAATCATTATAATAAATAGTACCTAAATCATTGATTAAATAGTTGGACTATTAAAATCAAGATAAAATTGAAAGATTGACATTTAAAACATAATCCTAGGGAAAATGTATTTAAATGGTTTAATTTTTCAAATTGGGAATAAAATTTCAGGATGGTCCTTGAAACTAATAAGTTATTTTATTTGATAAAATAACATATTAGGCCTAAGCTCGAAGTTAAGCAAATAGTAGAGCATGATCTTTGGAAGATTCATGTAATGATAACTTTAGTGCTTAATCCATTGAGCTTGTCGCAGTAGACTCCTTAATTTCTTTGTCAAAACTAAGGGTTAGATCCTTTAAGTATGATATTGAAATTGAAGGATCTTCATAGATCTATAATTAGATCTTAGAAGTACTAAATTGCGATAATAACTCTTGGAGAGTTAATGACTATTCTCAAGGAGACAAAGTCAAAGTTTGCAATAAGGCAAGTAGCGCAAGGCGCACCTTACTTCGATATTCTAGAAACCCGAGGCTTGGCCAAAGGCTTCTGGAGATTGAAAAATGGCAAAGGCAAAATCATTATAATCTTCTGGGAAGATAAATGACATATCCCAAAATGTCTGCTTAAATTGTGGCAAACAAGATCACGGAAGCGTGACTGCCGTTTGGACAAAGCAGACATGAAGGAATTGAAGACGAGTAAGGCTCCGACTTCAAATATGTTTGTCAACATTATGTTCACTACTAGTATTAAAATTAGATTTTAAATACTTAGTGTGATACATAAATATATATGGTGTTCAGAATATGCTTTGAGCAGGATATTGACTTCCATAGAGATTTATCTGCGAATCGGAAATGGGACGAAAGTCTCTATTTCAACCGTAGATACCTAATTTTAGGAACTACCCTTCGGGTGTGTAGCTAAATTTAGAAAATGTTATAATGTAACTAGTTTGACTAGAAACATTATCTCTATATCAGTGTATAACCCGCTGCGGGTGTACCTTTATATTATAGAACACTAAAGTGTTTTATTTTATAAAGATGATACTGAGATAAACACATTGGATGTGATTAACAGAATTTATATTTTGAATATAAATAAATCTCAAATATATAACATGACAAACAAATAGCTCAAACTGATTTGATCAGAAGAAAATAATTTGTGGCATTGTTGTCTGGGACACAATTAAACAAAAATCGTATATCCACACTTTCGAAGAGTGGGTACTCGGACTGATTTGATTTTACTCAAATAAAGTCTACGAATCTAGTTTATTGGGCAATGTTCCTAAAACACCTTTACTTGGTAAAAGTGTAAGTGCCACCGATCTGTTAGCCCTAATTCATAGTGAAGTAAGTTGGCCCATGTCTAGCTAGGCTAGAGGTGGATATGAATATTTCGTGACCTTTACAGATGTAGCATCGCGTTATGGTTATGTGTTTCTTTTAGAACACAAATCGGAAACTTTTAAAGTTTCGGCACGAAGTAGACAAACAGACCGGCTAAAGTATTATACCGTCACGGTTAACCGTAATGGAAAATACTTAGCAATAAGTTTCTAATATACTTGAAAGAGTATAGTATTCTTTCAATGAGGACTCCTCCCGGAACATGTCATTTTGACGGTGTGTCCGAACTGAGAAACCGAATTTTGTTAGACATGATAAGGTTAATCACGAGTCGCTCTGAGCTACCATTTCCTTCAACGGATACGCTTTAACAGTGCAAGAACTTATTTTGAATAAGGTTCCATAAAAATCTGTTTGACAGAATTCATGTTAGATATTAACAGGAAAGAAAATGGGTTTTCTCATTCCTGAATATTTGGGAATGCTAGGCATATGTTTGGATGATACCAAACTAAAACCCAAATTGGATAAGTGCCAATTGTAGGCTATCCTAGGGATACTGATGAGCGGAAAATATATCAATATTTACCGCCCCTTTAACTTAATATTTTGTTTAGTTTCTCGGGTTTGATGAACGTTTTGATGTGTTTTAGTTTATTTTGAAGATAAAATAATATCGGGTCTCAATGAAATTATTTAGGATGAAATATGGGTCAAATAAGGGCAATTATTGGACTTGATATTTTAATTTTGGAGATTGGAAACTTGAAATGGCGTTTTGACGAAGTGCAGTTTTGGAAATTTCAGTTTTGCGCATCTATCGTATTTTGGGCATAACTCTTTACTCAGATATTGGATTGAGCTGATTCAAGTTCCAGATTAAAGAGGACTCAAAGATCTACAACTTTGAAAGACAAAATAATTTCGAATTATGAAGATTTCATGCCCGCAATTGATGAACCATCCAGAAGTGTGTAGTGTGTAATTATTAAAGTCACTTTCAATCATTTTCAAAGCAAAAAATAAATTAATAAATAAATAATAAAAATTATCAAATCATCACCAAACATGATAAGAGATTAGTGGAGCAATTAATAATAGATTTGGTGGAGAAATTAGTGGAGCAATTAGTGGAGCAATTAATAATTGATTTGGTGGATGATTTGATGGAGGCAAAATTTTGCCTATAAATACCAAGCCATTTCATTTGTAAAATTCATACTTTCTTCTAAGGAATTCCTTAAGAATACTAAGAAGATTGTATCCTGTTTGTTTATTTATAGCTTTTAGTAATTAATTTCCGCTTTCGCACTTTCTTTTCTTTACTTTTCAGTTTTTACTTTCCGTAATTTACTTTTACGCACAGTACTTTTCTTTCTTTAATTTTCAGTTCTTACTTTTCAGTAATGAGGAGGTAACTCCCCTTTGCTGGGATAAAAGGTAAAACTTTTATTACTAATATTTAGATTAATCTCCCTTAATTATAATATATAAACTAGTTAAAACCTGACTTAACGAGGATACCGCCATATTGGTCGGTTGGTAATTATTTAAATTGGTTTTAACCTGACTAAACTGGATACCGCCTGATTGGTCGGTTGGTAATTAATTATTAATTTGACTTAATCTGGATACCGCCTATATGGCTGGTTGGTAATTATCATGCAAAGTTAATATATTATATTAAGGGAGATATCTAAAATAGAAGTAATAAAAGTGGATCCTTTTACCTCAGCATTTTCTTTTATTGTAATTTTACTTTATTTACTTTTCAGCAATTTACTTTCAGCATTTACTTTTCAGCAATTTACTTTTCAGCTTTTACTTTATGTCTTTTTTTTTTCAGCATTTTTATTTTATGTCTTTTATTTTTAAGTTTTTACTAGCCCTAGTTATGTGTTAGTTATCTGGGGTTGTGATGAATTCTAATATCACCAGTTTATAAGGGGTTATTTTATAGTTTGGGTAATTTAAAGGTTTACTTATTAAGTCTTAAGCTTAATGCTTCTTGTTGTCTGATCACCAATAAGATTGATGTAGTAAATCTAAAATGAACTAGACATAGGGATTTTAGGTTTCAGCCTTAGACTAATAGCCCACGATCTTCCTTGAGGATAGATAACCCTTTAATAGATTTCCTTACAGGATAGACATATATCTGTCGGGCGGGGGTAGCCATAATTGGAACTTAAACTTAATGAATCCAGATAATTTGGTTGACATAGACATATGGTTCAATTGGGTTAAACTGGGTATTTGCGTCTGACCATCCACAGAGGCTTTTGCATAATTTAGTGTTCCAAGTTAGTAAACCGATTTATTACACAAACATAAAATAATCACTTCATCTTTTAAAAGATATTAGAATGATTCACAACCCTAGATCTTTGTAACTTTCGTTATTTTCCTTAGTATTTTCTTTTGTCTTTTTATCTATTTATTTATTTTACAAAACTACAATCAACCAAATCAATCAAGCAATCATTCTCTTCACCCTCAATTAGATATGTGTAAATAAATAGATTCAATAATTAATAACAACATTAGGAATTAAGTCCTCGTGGGATCGATATTTTTATACTACTTGAACGATACGTGCGCTTGCGTTATACGTGTGTGTTTACGCCGGTCAAGTTTTTGGCGCCGTTGCCGGGGACTTATTTTCTTGAGTTATTAATTTTGAAGCTATCTAATTTACTTGTATCTAATTTTCTTTATCTGTAATTTTTATTTCTTTATTGTATTTTCAGGTGATTGAAAAAATGGAACATTATTGGGAGATTGAGAGATCACGAGCTTTACAAGAAGATACACCCCACATTGGGAGCAACAGTCCGGTTTTCTGAGGCCTGTTGTCCAACCCAACAATTATCACTGGATGCCAGAACCAATCAATTCCACATTTGCTCAACAGAACGAAATGGGGAGATGTGTAATATGTGATGGTAACCACCGAGCGATCAATGTATATACCTTTCAGAGTGGCAGAATTTTCAGAATCATTCAAAGTATGAAAAACCATCACATTTTCCATCTTATCCACCATCCATATGCGATTTTCATCAACAACCAGATCCATCAGAGGAAGATCAGTTGTTAAACATGCTCAAACATATGTTCGAGAAACAAAAGTTGGATGCAATGCTTGAAACAAGACATAAACAATTTGAAAGTATTCAGAGACAATCAGAATTCATTTAGAGGATGACAGATCAAATGAGACAATTCACAGAAAACCAGAACTACATACCTCAAGAACCAGTTTCGGATGACACTGATGAAACCTTCGAGTACCAATCATTTCACAATTACACCTTAACAGAGGAGGAGGCTGAGCAGTATCAACAACCAGAGGTATCAGTTCAGGAGCCCGAACCAACAAAGTCTCAATTTGACTTTTATTATTCAGATTCTGACGAAGATGAAGCTGATCTTTTTGTACCAACTGCTCCAACAACGGAGGATCAAACTTTCAATCCTCAAAATGAAGATCTTGGAGAATGCTTTACCATGATATTTGAAGAAGATCTATCTGAACCATCCATTCCAGTCATATCAGAGGATGAAGACCTAAAATCTGACATTTCTTTATATCCTCAGGTTGACAATTTTGAAGCATGTATTTCACAGATGACAGATGAAGAACTGAATACAGAAATTTTAAAAACATATGTGAAGAAAAGGTGGAGCAAGAAACAGAGCAAATGGAGGAGCAAATGTCTGACCTTAATAAAGATCAGAGCATTCAGGAGAAACATCGCTGTTTTGGGGAGTACAAATCAAAGATATCGCCCAGAAGCTTGACAGAATGGAACTTCCATTCCAAGTCAAGCATCATACGAGACCTCCTGATTTTCTTTCTTTCTTTGCAGGAATCACTGGAACAACAAGGATTAAAAAGGTGGCACGAGCACTGAATGAGACAAAACTCTTTTTGCCACTTTTCCGTTGGATAGACCACTCAAAAGCAACGCTCACGGGATTGTCTTTAATCGGACATCCAAAACGACATTGAAACCTCCTTAACAGATGAATTTCAGTCACGTCTGGCTGAAGACGAAAAATTTAGCGCTAACAGAGAGGCAACCCATGCAATTTGTTGTAATTTTTTTTCATATTTTGTGTGAACTTTTTAATTTTGTGTGTTATTTGTAGGGAAATGCACAAACGAAGCATTTTAAGACATAATGAATTGTGTTTGGCAATCAAAGATGAGAAACAATTCATTAGCGATGGCTGAATAAGGAATGAAATCTTGAGACACATCCTAATGAATTTATACTAAGCGAGTGGCGTATTGCGTACACAATTCTGTTGCCTTAATTATTGCTTTGATTCGCTTTTCTATTGTAATTATCTTTATTTTCGTAGACAGGATCCAGACTTTTTGACCTTTCACGATCTCTTTTGTTGTTTAGCTAACAATCGTCCTTTGGAAGATATTAGTGCTATTATTACTCACCCTTTTTTCAGGTACTATAAATTCAGCCCGTCATTGCACTTTTGAAAGCATCCAGAGTTGAAAAAGAAATACACATAAAAAAAAATGGAAGTCACTTCAAGAAAACGAGTTGAAAACATTTGTGTGTTTTGCGGTAGTAGTGTTGGTACTAAACCACAATACATAGAAGCAGCACAGGAATTGGGTCGAGTCTTAGCTGCAAGGAATATGCACTTAATATATGGCGGAGGAAATCTTGGACTTATGGGGATCGTTTCAAAGGCTGTACAAGAGGGAGGCAGTCATGTTTTGGGAATCATTCCAAAACCCTTGGCAAATCTTATTGGATCATCAAACGGAGAGGAACTGATCGTGCCAAGTATGTCTGAACGACTGGTAGAAATGATTAACCGTGCTGATGCTTTTATCGCTTTGCCAGGTGGCTTGGGTACATTGGAGGAAATTTTTAGAGTTCTATCTTGGGCGAACCTGAACATACACCAGAAACCGCTTGGACTGCTTAACGTTGATGGATTTTATGATTTTCTTTGTGTGTTTCTTGGTGATGCTCAGAGAAATGGGTTCGTGTCAAAACCTTTAAAAGAACTCCTCTTTACTGCCAGAACTGCTCCGGATCTAATAGACCAACTCATAGCCTATGAACCACAAGTTGACCCTATCCTTTCAAAGATAAATTGGTCCGAGGATGATCGTGGTAAGAGGCGTCGAATTAATCTGGATCTTAACCTTTAATTTCCTATAGATTTTCAGCTAACCAGGTACAACCTTCATAACTCTCCTTTTATTGTTTAAGACATTGGGGACAATGTCTCATTTAGGTTTGGGGGAGGGAATTAGTTGATCAGTACATTGTTTTTAGTTTGTGTGTTGTTTTTATTTTTACTCCAGAATTTTTCGAAAAATACAAAAGAATTGAAAAATTTTCAAAAAATTACAAAAATATTTTTTGGTTTTTGTGTTTTTATTTTGACTAAAAAGTGAGAATGGTAAAAGATAGCCGAGTAAGGAGTTTCCACTCCTGAGACGTATCTCAAGCCTATTTTCGAAACAAGTTAATTTTTGTTTATTTCATTTTGAATTATTTAATTTGTGAATTCTCCTTAAAACGGACTAAAAGGAATCTTCATATGCTCAGTTGACAGATATTATCAACATATATAGTAACATACGGACATGAGCTAAAATTGAAAAGTTTGTAATATTCAGTTCTCTAGTTTAATTGGAGGAAGCATCTCAAAAAATAATGGAGTAAAAAAAAAATCCGAGATCCGAGTTATTAAGTCTGTAAGGGTGTTTTAACACCTAGTGCCCTAAAACCAACTGGTTTGGGAGTCACTGTCCCAAAGCTCGCTACATGGATCAAAGATGCTACAAATATATATATATATATATATATTTATATCTGAAGTCTGGGTAATTAAGTCCGTTGGGGTGTCTTAACACCTGGTGCCCTAAAGCCAACTGGTTTGGGAGCCACCGACCCAACACTCGTTACATAGATGGAAGATATTGTATATAAATAAAAAATAGAGAAAAATCAAAGAAAAAATCAGAAAAATGAAAAATTATTCCATTGCTGCAAAAAGGTGTGAATTCTGATAAAACTTTAGGACATAAATATTACTCTCTTATCAACTGCACTTATGACTGTTGTGGGGAAAAATGAGTTGTTTAATATTTTGTTGGCTGTGTATATGGAGAATGGTAAAAATAATCGAGAATTTAATTATTCGGTAATTTGAAATGAAACAAAACAACTAGTAACTTGGAGTAGAAGTTTCACCTGATTAGTCACTAACACCTTTATTCTCTTTTCGCTTGTCTTTTTGTTTTGTGTGCATTAGTTTTATATCTTTTTACTTTTGTAAAACGTTTGTGGGTATCGTTTCTGTAAGCCCTCACGAGACTACAACTCGTCCACTAGGGACACCTAGGGGTTTAAAGGCTTGTTGCATATGCTAAATGCAACCGTAATCCCTACGAAAGTGGCTTAATTTAATTTTAATTATTTCTTGTATTTTATTTTTATTTTTATTTTGTTGTTTTGCTCGAGGACAAGCAAAATGTTAGGTTTGGGGGTGTGATGAGCGGAAAATATATTAATATTTACCGCCCCTTTAACTTAATATTTTGTTTAGTTTCTCGGGTTTGATGAACGTTTTGATGTGTTTTAGTTTATTTTGCAGATAAAATAATATCGGGTCTCAATGAAATCATTTAGGATGAAATATGGGTCAAATAAGGTCTATTATTGGATTCGATATTTTAATTTTGGAGATTGGAAACTTGAAATGGCGTTTTGACGAAGTGCAGTTTTGGAAATTTCAGTTTTGCGCATCTGTCGTATTTTGGGCATAACTTTTTACTCAGATATTGGATTGAGCGGATTGAAGTTCCAGATTAAAGAAGACCCAAATATCTACAACTTTGAAAGACAAAATAATTTCGAATTATGAAGATTTTATGCCCGAAATTGATGCACCATCCAGAAGTGTGTAGTGTGTAATTATTAAAGTCACTTTCAAAGCAAAAAATAAATTAATAAATAAATAATAAAAATTATCAAATCATCACCAAACATGATAAGAGATTAGTGGAGCAATTAATAATGGATTTGGTGGAGCAATTAGTGGAGCAATTAATAATTGATTTGGTGGATGATTTGATGGAGGCAAAATTTTGCCTATAAATACCAAGCCATTTCATTTGTAAAATTCATACTTTCTTCTAAGGAATTCCTTAAGAATACTAAGAAGATTGTATCCTGTTTGTTTATTTATAGCTTTTAGTAATTAATTTCCGCTTTCGAACTTTCTTTTCTTTACTTTTCAGTTTTTACTTTCCGTAATTTACTTTTACGCACAGTACTTTTTTTTCTTTAATTTTCAGTTTTTACTTTTCAGTAATGAGGAGGTAACTCCCCTTTGCTGGGATAAAAGGTAAAACTTTTATTACTAATATTTAGATTAATCTCCCTTAATTATAATATATAAACTAGTTAAAACCTGACTTAATGAGGATACCGCCATATTGGTCGGGTGGTAATTATTTAAATTGGTTTTAACCTGACTAAACTGGATACCGCCTGATTGGTCGGTTGGTAATTAATTATTAATTTGACTTAATCTGGATACCGCCTATATGGCTGGTTGGTAATTATCATGCAAAGTTAATATATTATATTAAGGGAGATATCTAAAATAGAAGTAATAAAAGTGGATCCTTTTACCTCAGCATTTTCTTTTATTGTAATTTTACTTTATTTACTTTTCAGCAATTTACTTTCAGCATTTACTTTTCAGCAATTTACTTTCAGCTTTTACTTTATGTCTTTTACTTTCAGCATTTTTATTTTATGTCTTTTATTTTTAAGTTTTTACTAGCCCTAGTTATGTGTTAGTTATCTGGGGTTGTGATGAATTCTAATATCACCAGTTTATAAGGGGTTATTTTATAGTTTGGGTAATTTAAAGGTTTACTTATTAAGTCTTAAGCTTAATGCTTCTTGTTGTCTGATCACCAATAAGATTGATGTGGTAAATCTAAAATGAACTAGACATAGGGATTTTAGGTTTCAGCCTTAGACTAATAGCCCACGATCTTCCTTGAGGATAGATAACCCTTTAATAGATCTCCTTACAGGATAGACATATATCTGTCGGGCGGGGGTAGCCATAATTGGAACTTAAACTTAATGAATCCAGATAATTTGGTTGACATAGACATATGGTTCAATTGGGTTAAACTGGGTATTTGCGTCTGACCATCCACATAGGCTTTTGCATAATTTAGTGTTCCAGGTTAGTAAACCGATTTATTACACAAACATAAAATAATCACTTCATCTTTTAAAAGATATTAGAATGATTCACAACCCTAGATCTTTGTGTCTTTCGTTATTTTCCTTAGTATTTTCTTTTGTCTTTTTATCTATTTATTTATTTTACAAAACTACAATCAACCAAATCAATCAAGCAATCATTCTCTTCACCCTCAATTAGATATGTGTAAATAAATAGATTCAATAATTAATAACAACATTAGGAATTAAGTCCTCGTGGGATCGATATTTTTATACTACTTGAACGATACGTGCGCTTGCGTTATACGTGTGTGTTTACGCCGGTCAGATACCAAAGTAAAGTACTTATACAACTCACAAGAGAACAATTTAATTGTTGCTCACCATGCGGTTTTCCTAAGAGGAATACCTATATGCAGTGGTTAGTGGGAGGATAGTAAAACTCGATGAAAATCGGAGTAATATTATTCCAGGCACCGAATCTTAATGGAACACATATAGTTCATCAATGATGAAACTATACCAGTAATCTTCGAATACACAAGAACCACGTAAGTCGGAGAGAGTCAGAAAACAACCTGGGGTATGGGTTTCTGATCTCACCTCATTAAGATGCCAATCTTAATGAGGAATACCATCTGACTACGTATGAGGAAGTGATACAAGGTATCGACTCCCTATTATGGCAAAGTGCCATGAGATACGAAATGGATTCCATGTATATCAACTATGTTTGGATACTAGTTGAAGTGCCGAAAGGCATTGTGCCTATTGGTACTATATTAGTCTTCAAGGAAGACATACATGGAAGGCAACATACCAACGTACTAAGCTAGGCTTGTAGCGGAAAGGTATCGTTATCAACATTGTGTTGATTACGATTCAACCTTTTACCTGTTGCCACGGTAAATCCATTTGGATAATGCTTGCTAACGCTGCATGTTTCATTTATGAAATATGTCAGCTTAACGGGAAAATCGCTTTCCTTAAAAGGAAACCTTTAGGAGGATGTTTACAACGTCCTGTCGGTTTTGTCGTACCAAAACTAGCAAACAAGGTTTGCAGGTTATTCGATCCATGTTTGGATTGAAGCAAACATTATGTTCTTGGAATTATCGTTTTGATGTAATCATAATGGAATATGATTTAATTCAAAACGAAAATGATTCTTGTGTATATAAAAAGGTTAGTGGGAGCGCACTGACAATCGTTGTCCTATAAATAATGATAATATGTCATTTCTTGGAAATGATATTCCCATAAAAAAAATCGGTGAAAGCTTGGCTTTCATGAAAAACTCTCCGAGAAATCGTACATTGAAAAATGTACGTGACCTGGTGTCTCATACGCTTTGAGCATATGGATTCACAATCAGGCCAATCCATGTGATAGTCACTGGATAGAAGTTAAGAACATGCTTAGTATCTTAGAGATCTAAGGATGCTGTCTTAATCTATGGAGAAGGAGAACTTGAAGTGACTGGGATCACTACTGCAAGTTTCCAAACCGATAAAACGACTATAAGTCGTAACAACGGTACTATACAGTTTGAACAACGGTACAGTGAGATGGAAATCTTCCTAGCAAGATACTGTTACCGAATAAACAACAAATGCGGGTTATTGTTGCAGCTGAGGCGGCAATATAAGCCTTCTTGGTCGATAATAAATCTAATTAGATTAGATATAGTTCTGTTAGCAGCTGGGATTAATTGCGGAGATATTTTATCTGGGATAAAATATCAATTAAAGAGAGATAAAGATTAATTTGGAATTAATCGATAAATTAATATATTCGATATATTAATCGAAATTGGATTTCGACGCGGAATTAAAATTAGATTTTAATTCGGGCGAACGAGTTAATTTAGAATTAATTCGTTAGCGACGTTAATAGTGATTTCGCTAGGCATAATCATTTAATTACGTCGCAACAGAAAATTCATTAATTTGGAATTAGCGAACCCGAGCCCGGGATTGTTTGCGAGCGCACTCATATTTCGAATTCGAGTGCGGCACACAAGTCAAATCAAGCGTCAAATCATTAGTCACATCAAGCGTCAAATCATTTGTCACTTTGAGTGATGTGACAACTTGTCACTTGATTGACATGAGTGATGTGAATAGTTGATGAAAGTGGTTGGAATTAATTGCCTTGACTTTTTGTATTTGATAAATCAATTATTTGATTATTGGTAATGAAACATTGTGTATTAGATACACAAAATTAAATACAAAATAAATATCCATCATTCTCTCTCTTTGTTCACGTTTTTGGAGCAAAAAAATCCTCTCTCTCTCTCAGCCATTTGGCCATTTTCTTCACTGGTTTTTCTGGGCAGAAACCGTGAGATGGGAAGCAAAAGTGTGATGATTTTGTGGCAAAATCATTAAGAGCTAGCACTCCGAGAGACATGCGAAGGTGATAGGGAAGTCCACCCATGAGCTTGGAATCTTTTGACGAAGCTTGGAGCTTGTTCAAGGAGCACCAAAGACCGAATTTGAAGACTGAAAAACAGCCCACTGCCGATCTTCATGGAGAAGGGCAGAAATTTTTTTGTCTTCAACGCATCATCTCAACCCTCGATGTAAGTATTCCGCAACTTCGTTGATTGTATTCACATGTATTTTCAATGCTTGAAATGATCTTGGGAAGCTTAGAAAACCCCAACACTCAGTTCTTGAGTAAATCCTAAAGATCGAAGCATCTCGTAGGGATAAAATCCCAGGGGTCAAAGCACCTCGCCATCAAATCAACTCAGTTTGGGAATAAATCATAGAGATCGAAACATCTCACAAGGATGAATCCCAGAGGTCGAAGCACCTCGCCATCAAATCAACTCAGTTCCGGTATAAATCCTAGAGATCGAAGCATCTCATAGGTAAAAATCCCAGGGGTCGAAGCACCTCGCCATCAAATTTACTCATTTCTTGAATAAATCCCAGAGATCAAAGCATCTCACAGGGATGAATCCTAGGGGTCGAAGCACCTTGCCATCAAATCAACTCAGTTCGGGAATAAATCCCTGAGATCAAAGCATCTCGCAAAAGCAACGAAACAACATGTAAGTTCGGCGAACCAGGTAAGTAAAAATACATGCATGACTTTGATAGTGTTGTCACTGTCATACACTACATAAGCCCCATCAAAGTGGGGGCGACTGTAGACACTATATTTTTACATAAGCCCAATGATGAGCCTCGCATGGAGGCACCACCTGAAAATTTGCGGAAGTTGCGAAAAATGAATGCCGGAAGGAAGGAAAACCTCCAAAACTAGCTAGCCTCGGATTTGCTCAGTCAGTTTCTTTTTCAAACCTTAGCCTCAGCCCATGAAACCCATATAACTCACGTGGCCCATGACCCACCATACACACCCAAATCTCATGCAATTCACATGCCAAAATCCCCTCATCAACATTTTCCAATTTAACAAGATTTTGGGATCCCATCCAATTTAAAAAGATTTGGGATATTCTCATCACCAAGTGTAAGAGATTTTATTCCTAAAATAATTTAAGAATATATTCCCCAAATCAACATGATTTGTTTCCCTATTCAGAGATCCCTTCAAGACATTATAAAAAAGACCAAATCTTGACACAAATGAGGCTTGGGCGTGAACAACAACAAAGAAACCCTAGGCTTTTTTTCTTCTTCTTATCACCCAAAAACAACAAAGAAAACCATAGAAAACAACAACCAACACCGTGAAACAGCAAGCCATCACCGAGATAAAAACAACCAAAAAAACCTAGCCAAAATCTTGAAACAACAAAGAAACCGTGAACCAAAACCACCAATAAAACCCTAAGCCATCACCGAAAAGCAACAGCCCAAAAAAAACCACAAAACCAGCCAGTAAACAATGAAAAAACAAACTCAAAACCAACCTGCAAACAATGAAAAAAATAGACACAAAACCAGCCAGCAAACAGCGAAAAAACATATACTAAACCAGCCAGCAAACCAACAAAAAATAATCAGCCAGCAAACCACAAAAAAAAACCAGACAGTAAAATCGAAACAGTAAAAACATCAAACAAAAATAACCAAAAACCAGAAAATAGCAAAACAGTGAAACAACAAACAGCAAACAACAAAACAAAAAATAGAAAATAGCAAACAGTGAAACAACAAACAGCAAACATCAAATCAGAAATAGAATGAGCAGTAACCAACAATCATTCTTGCGACGGTCTAACGCACTTCCGAGAAAACAACTTAAAAGGTAAGACCTGAGGGCACCCTTACCATATTTATAGTTCCGGACGCTGCGTGCCTGGCTGGATGTGAAATACGTCCAGCCGGGTATGCGAAGTCCTACATCAAAGACGGCCAAATTTCTGGTCACATTTTTATTATTCCGTCTTTATTTCGTTATTTATCTTTTTTTCTATTCATCGTTATTTTATTATTTCATCTTTATTTCGTTATTTATCTTTTGTCTATTTTTCATATTTTATTATTTCACGTCTATTCTTTATGTCCATCTACATTTCATTGATGATTATGTATGTTATTATCCATTGTGGTATATCGGATGGAAACCCAGATGTAAATTCTGTGGCCGTATCTGAATGGACGGTAATATGGTTTGTACTTGGGATACAACTCCACATGCCACTCGGGAAATATTCATATATGCGTGATTAAACCCTTTCGTTTTCTATTTATTTATTGACGCATTTCCTACTTTTGATTGTTTATTGATAAGTGTGGTTTATACCCACTTATTACGGTATTTTTAGATTACTGTTTTGTTATATTTCGAGATATTTAAATGTTATTTATAGTTTATTTCATGTTTTATTTGTAGGAGCATTAATACATGGATCGGGGAATAATTGCACGTGTTTTGGAACTTTCGAGAAAACAGGATGAGCACGGGAGCATAGGCGCCATGGCGCCACCATCCCATACAAATTCCAGAGGGATGGGCGCCATGGCGCCCATCAATACCAAGTAAGTGGCGCCTTGGCGCCAGTTACTAAAGGAACCAAAGGCGCCAGTTGAGAATTAAAGAGAGGCGCCATGGCGCCTCAAGTCAGCCTTTGTCCCATACATTTTCCAGGGAAGTTGGCGCCGTGGAGCCACTCAATTAAATCAGCCACGGCGTTGCGGGACGTGTTCCATGAATTGTTTTTTAGGGTTTTTAAGATCCCTAATGATACCCAATGACTCCTAGCCTCCACTATAAATATAACAGTTCATCCAACACTCAAGAGAAGGCTAATACACAGCATAAAATACAGAAACACATATTTTTAGAGATCCAAGGAGAGGATTGAAGAGCAACAA
This sequence comes from Zanthoxylum bungeanum, assembly GCA_019454045.1. Lineage (NCBI taxonomy): Eukaryota > Viridiplantae > Streptophyta > Magnoliopsida > Sapindales > Rutaceae > Zanthoxylum > Zanthoxylum bungeanum. Next base: position 103,322 of record SKCR01033742.1, read on the forward strand.
GAAGAGATTAAGGCGGTGACATCCGAGGAGGAAGAGATTCAATTCGGGTTTTATCTTTTTGTTTCTTTCTAAGAACTCTAATGATTTCCATTAGATTCATGATTTGTTTATTATTGTTTTTATCTTTTGTCATGAATTAACTCCTTAATTCTGGAGAATGATGTAGTCGATGCTTGAACCTTGTATTGTTTATCAATTTTGTTATGAAGTTTTATTAATTATTTATATTCTTTTGAGTTTAATGCTTCTTGATTGTTGGCCACAATTGAAGATGATGAATGTTTAGAATCTATCATTCGAGAGAGGGGATTTTGAATGGATCTAGAGAATATGACCTAGGATTTTATAGAGTTCGAGAGAATCTGTAGTCCTTTGAAGTCGTTAATATAGAATCACAAAGCGTAATGAGTTGTTAACTATTGGATTTTTATAGAGATATCGAAGTCTGTAGTTGATGATATTTTCACTGATGCTCGAGAGATGGAGTGGATATTTGTGGAATCTTGACTTATAAATAATATAATTGAACAAAGATTAATTGGCATTACAAATACATAGGTGACAGTTAGGTGAAATCAGGATCCAGAATCTCTATCGTATTAGTTCCTCATATCCAATTATTTTTATATTTATTTATTTAATAAAATCTTTATTAATTATTTTCTAAATAAAGTTAGGATTATCAATTGTAGTACTTAGTGTGAGTTAACGTAATCCATGTGGGTTCGACACTCTTTCACTGATTTATACTAAAACTTGACACCGTACACTTGCGGTACGATATAAAAATATCATAACAAGTTTTTGGCGCCGTTTCCGGGGATTGTTTGTTTAATTCACATTAATATTGCTACCAAGTAATCTTAGCTTTAATTTAGATTTATTTTTTAATTTTTTTTGTTTATTGATTTTTTTTTCTTTTGGTGCTTCAGTGAATGCGAAAATCCACAAGTCTCGACTCGCTCCTGTTTGATCCTGAAATAGAAAGAACCGCGAGGAGACTAAAAAAAGAAAGAAAAATTGAAAAAGAAGCAATGGCAGCTGAAAACATAGAGAACAACCCAGGTCAGGTGGCAATCAGAGATCACTTCAAACCGATCATTGATGATATCTATTCTGGGATTGCCCATCAACCAATCAACGCCAACAATTTTGAGTTAAAACCTGCATTGATCAACATGGTACAAAGGAATCAGTTTGGGGGTTCAGCTGTAGAAGATCCCAACTTACACTTAAGGATGTTCCTGGAGATCGCACATACCATAAAGATAAATGGCGTGAGTAAAGAGGCTATCAGGCTACGCTTATTCTCATTCTCTTTACGAGATAAAGCGTGGGATTGGCTTCAATCAATACAGACGGGGAGTATCATGACATGGCAGGATATGGCCATAAAATTTCTTGAGAGATTCTTTGCACCAGCTAAATCAGCTCGACTGAGGGAAGAAATCAGTATATTTAAGCAGCTGGAAACTGAGACTTTGTATGAAGCATGGGAGCGCTTTAAGTATCTACTACGAAGATGCCCACAACATGATTATGCATATTGTGTCCAAATTCAGTTGTTCTATAATGGACTGAATGGGTCGAATAGAACTGTGGTTGATGCAGCAGCTGGGGGAGCTCTATTTAAGAAATCAGCTGAGGACGCCTACAATCTATTAGAAGAAATGGCCATTAACCTTTATCAATGGCCAAGTGAACGCGCTACGGTAACAAAGTGGCTGGAATTTATGAAGTATACCCTCTTGTGGCACTTACAGCTCATATTTCTACCTTAGCCACTCAAGTAGCAGCCCTGACAAATTCACGAGTACCATCTATTGAATCAGTGGCAGCTACGAATATGCAGTTATTGGAAGGAAACCCGAACTTTGAGTAAGTCCAATATGTGAACAATCAGAACTTCAACAGCTATCGAGGAAATCTTGTACCTAACCGTTATCATCCAAACTTGTTATATGCTAACACAGAGAATACCTTGCAGCCTTTATCTGGTTTTGAATATCAAAGATCTGAGCAGAAATCTTCCTTAAAAGATTTCGTGAGCACGTTTGTTGCTAGTACTTCAGCAAGGTTTGAGAAGAATGAGTCAAGGCTGAACAATATTGAGACACACATGAAAAATATGGAGGCCACAATGAAGTCTTTAGAAACACAATTGGGCAGATTGTATCCTCCATAACCAAGCAACAGTAGGGGTATTGAATAAAACTGCCACAGCCGCCAAGCTATCTTTTTCATGTCAAATCAGTCAATGGATACAAAAGAAGAAGCTACCATGACCACCATTTGGGTGGTTGCGTCTGGCTGAAGACATTAAACTTAGCGCTAGTGGGGAGGCAACCCTTGCATTTCTTTTATTTTATTTTCTTTACTTTTAATTTTTATTTTATTTTATTGTGTGCTATTATTAATTTGCATGTTATTTATACAGGTAGCACGACACACAACGCCCACGCAACCAAATTCTAACCTGCGGAGTCTGATCAACTCCATGCACGGTAGTGTTGTTCCTCACTCTTGTTCTTTAATTTTTTACCTTACATTGAGGACAATGCAAGTTTTAAGTTTGGGGGTGTGTGCATGCTGTTTACTTGCAATTTAGTTGTTTAAATTTAAAAAAAAAAATTTAATTATTTTGTTTTAGTCTTTGATAGTAAAGCATAAATCATGTGATAATATTGTTTGTTATGAGTGAAATTCTAGAAACGATAAGTGCCCAATTTACTTTATCTGATGCATTGAATAACTGATCTATGTTAGACTCGTAAGCACTTAAAAATAGGGTTTTAGCAGTGAAAACTTAAGTAGTTGACAAGATGACTAGTTAAAGAAATTCATGTCGATGAATGACCGTTTGCTTAGATATCTATCTTGATTTGCTAGTGTTATGAAGTATGGAATAGCTAAAAAGAAAAATTTCTCTAAAGAAAGAAAATAAACCACCTATAAACCGATAAGTGTGAAGCTACCCATGGGCGAGTATTATGACCACCATGAGGAAAAATGCTACCTAAAGGGTAGGTGTGTTAATACAAAAAAAAGTGCAAATGAGAAAAGCAAAAAGAGACAAGAAAAGAAAAGAAAAGAAAAATCATACGATACTGAGCACGAAATAAAGCAATTACAAAGCATAATCGAGATATCTAGGTTGGTTTGACCCATCGATCCCAATTTTTAAACGAAATCATTAAGTTGGCTTACTTATGAGTCGAGCTGTGAATGAACCTTTACATACACACACTGTGAGTCTAGCTTAGATAATTTATTCAATAATTTGGATCTAAGTCGTAATTGAGTACTTTGAAGGTTCTCTAATTTCATTTATAAGCTTTCCTTGAGGAAAATTTATGTACAACTATCGGGACTATGTTTTGTTATTTTTATATTTTTGCATGATTGTGCGTGAATGACGTTTGTGGGTTTCGTCACTGTAAGCCCTCACGAGACTATACCTCGTCCACTAGGTGACCGGTGCATAATCACACGCGTATAACGCAAGCGCATGTATCGTTCATGTATTATAAAAAGTATGATCCCACGAGGACTTAAAACCTTTGCTATTAATTTTTTATGAGGTCAAATGTTTACAAGTATCTAATAGATTGATTGTTGATCGGGTGGTGACTTTAAAACTTAAAACAAGTAAATAAAATTTCTTGAAAGTAGATTGAAGAAAATTCAAATTTAAAACTATACAGGGTTGTGAATCCTTCCAATATCTATTAAAGATGAAGTGGTTATCTTACAGTTGGGTAATATATAATTTATTAACCTGGAACACTAAATTATGTAAAAGCCTCTTCCGATGGTCGATTACAAATACCCAGTATAACCCAATTGAACCATATGTCTATGTCAACCAAATTACCTGGATTCATTAAGTTTAAGTTCCAATTATGGCTACCCCCGCCCGACAGGTATATTCATATCCTGTAAGGAAATCTATTAAAGGGTTATCTATCCTCAAGGAAGATCGTGGGCTATTGAGTATAAGGTCTTTAACCTAAAATCCATTTTCCAAGTTCATTTTAAGTTTACCTAATCAATTTTATTAATGGCCAGTTAATAAAAAGCATTAAGATTAAGACTCAATAAATAAATCTTTATATTAATCTAACCCCTTATAAACCGGTGATATTGGATTTCATCACAACCCCAGATAACTGGCTTAGTTACGACACATATTTAGGGGTAGTAAAAAAAAACTTAAATAAAATAAAAGATATAAAGTAAAATACTGAAAATTAAATACTGAAAATTAAATACTGAAAAGTAAATGCTGAAAGTAAATTCTGAAATTAAATACTGAAAATTAAATGCTGAAAGTAAATTACTGAAAGTAAATTACTGAAAGTAAATTGCTAAAAAGTAAATTACTGAAAAGTAAATTGCTGAAAGTAAATTATTGAAAAGTAAAAACTGAAAATTAAAGAAAGAAAAGTATTGTGCGTAAAAGTAAATTACGGAAAGTAAAAACTGAAAAGAAAAGAAAAGAAAGTACGAAAGCGGAAATTAATTACTGAAAGATGTAAATAAACAAACAAGATACAATCTTCTTAGTATTCTTAAGGAATTCCTTAGAAGAAAGTATGAATTTTAGAAATGAAATGACTTGGTATTTTTAGGCAAAATTTTGCCTCCATCAAATCATCCACCAAATCAATTATTAATTGCCTCACTAATTGCTCCACCAAATCCATTATTAATTGCTCCACTAATCTCTTATCATATTTGGTGATGATTTGATAATTTTTATTATTTATTTATTAATTTATTTTTTTCTTTGAAAATGATTGAAAGTGACTTTAATAATTATACACAACACACTATGGATGGTTCATCAAATTCGGGCATGAAATATTCATAATTCGAAATTATTTTGTCTTTAAAAGCTGTAGATCTTTGAGTATTCTTTAATCTGGAACTTGAATCAGCTCAATCCGATATCGGAGTAAAAAGTTATGCTTAAATTACGACAGATGCGCAAAATTGGAATTTCCAAAACTGCACTTCATCAAAAACGCCCTTTCAAGTTTCCAATCTCCAAAATTAAAATATCAAGTCCAATAATTGCCCTTATTTGACCCATATTTCGTCCTAAATGATTTAATTAAGATCCGATATTATTTTATCTGCAAAATAAACTAAAACACATCAAAACGTTCATCAAACCCGAGAAACTAAACAAAATATTAAGTTAAAGGGGCGGTAAATATTGATATATTTTCCGCTCATCACACCCCAAACCTAACATTTTATAGTCCTCGAGCAAAACAATAAAATAAAATACAAGAACCAATTAAAATTAAACTAAGCCACTTTCGTAGGGATCACGGTTGCATTTAGCATATGCAACAAGCCTTTAAACCCCTAGGTGTCCCTAGTGGATGAGTTATAGTCTCGTGAGGGCTTACAGCAACGATACCCACAAACGTATTACAAAAGTAAAAAGGTAGTGAAACTAATGCACAAAAACGCAAAAAGACAAGAGAAAAGAGAATAAAGAAGTTAGTGACTAATCATGTGAAACTTCTACTCCAAATCAATAGTTGTTTTGTTTCATTCTAAATTACCGAATAAGTAAATTCTCCGATTATTTTTACCATTCTCCATATACACATTCGACAAAATATTAATCAACTCATTTTTGCCCACAATAGTCATACGTGCAGTTGATAAGAGAGTAATATTTTTGTCCTAAAGTTCTATCAGATTTCACACCTTTTTGTAGCAATGTAATAATTTTTCTAATTTTTCAGATTTTTTCTTTGATTTTTCTCTATTTTTTATTTATATACAATATCTTCTGTCTATGTAGCGAGCTTTGGGTCGGTGACTCCCAAACTAGTTGGCTTTAGGGCACCAGGTGTTAAGACACCCCTACAAACTTAATTACTCAGACTTCAGATATATATATTATTGCAGCATCTTTGATCCATGTAACGAGCTTTGGGCCAGTGACTCCCAAACCAGTTGGTTTTAGGGCACTAGGTGTTAAAACACCCTTACAGACTTAATAACTCGGATCTCAGATTTTTTTTTTTACTCCATTGCTTTTTTCGATGCTTCCTCCAATTAAACTAGAGCACTGAATATTACAAACTTTTCAATTTTAGTTCATGTCCGTATGTTACTATGTATGTTGATAATATCTGCTAACTGAACATATGAAGATCCATTTTAGTCCGTTTTATGGAGAATTCACAAATTAAAAATTCAAAAGGAAATAAACAAAAATTAACTTATTTCGAAAATAGGCTTGAGATACGTCTCAGGAGTGGAACTCCTTACTCAGCTATCTCTTACCAATTTCACCCTTTTAGTCAAAATAAAAACACAAAAACGCAAAATATTTTTTAATTTTTGAAAAAATTTCAATTTTTTTGTATTTTTCGAAAAATTTTGGACTAAAAATAAAAACAACACACAAACTAAAAACAAGGTACTGATCAACTAATTCCCTCCCCAAAACCTAAATGAGACATTGTCCCCAATGTCTTAAAAAGTAGAAGAAGAGTTTAGAAAATAATACCTGGTTAGCTCAATTCTACAGAAATTAAAGGTTAAGATCTAGATTAATCCTACGCCTCTTACCACGATCGTCCTCAGACCAATTTATCTTTGAAGGATAGGGTCAACTCGTGGTTCATAGGCTATGATTTGGTCTATTAGATCCGGAGCAGTTCTGGTAGTAAAGATGAGTTCTTTCAAAGGTTTTGACAACGAACCTTTCTCCGGGCATCATCAAGAAACACACAAAGAAATCATAAAATCCAACAACGTTGTACAGCCCAATTGGTTTCTGGTGTATGTTCAGGTTCGCCCAAGATAGCACAATAAAAATTTCCTCCAATGTACCCAAGCCACCTGACAAATCAATAAAAGCATAAACACTGTTAATCATTCTACCAAACGTTCAGACATACCTGGCACGATCAGTTCCTCTCCGTTTGATGGTTCAATAAGATTTGCTTCTGCCAAGGGTTTTGGGATGATTCCCAAAACGTGACTGCCTCCTTCCTGTATAGCTTTTGAAACGATCCCCATAAGTCCAAGATTGCCTCCGCCATATATTAAGTGCATATTTCTTGTAGCTAAGACTCGACCCAATTCTTGTGCTGCTTCTACGTATTGTGGCTTAACACCAACACTACTACCGCAAAACACACAAATGTTTTCAACTCGTCTTCTTGAAGTGGCTTCCATTTTTTATATGTATTTCTTTCTCAACTCTGGATGCCTTCAAAAGTGCAATGACGGGCTGAATTTATAGTACCTGAAAAGGGTGAGTAATAATAGCACCAGTATCTTCCAGAGGACGTTTGTTAGCTAAACAACAAAAGAAATCGTGAAAGGTCAAAAAGTCTGGATCCTGTCTACGAAAACAAAAGAAAAACAACACAACAAATCACAATTATTAAGAAAAGACAAAGAGATATAATATTTACAAGAAAAGTAACAGATTGATTGACGTCTATGCGTCAGGGACAAGCTTCCCATCTAATTTTCTTATAAATTGGCAAACAGGGTCTTTTTGAGTCAGATTCGCGAGACTTAACAGTTGTCTTTCCTTTTGGAATTGTGCATATAACATGCAAATTTCATGATACACACATCTATTGGGATGCGTCTCAAGAGTTTTAGATATGTCATCCAAAGACTCCTTACTCAAGCCATCCCTAATGAAGTTAATCTTATCTTCGCGGTTATCGGACACCATTCCTAAAGAACGACAACGAGTATTACAAAACATGCGAGCACATTTATAACAAACACACATTCTTTTGGCTTTTCTCTTTTTAGCAAATGTGCTCCTTCCTAAGACAGGCAGATGTGAAATAAAAGAGTCAGAAGACTCACCTGCCAATCGGACCCGTGCTTCAATTAACCAATGAATGTCAGTAGAAATACTTTAATCATCAGTAATCTCATCCGTTCCAAGCGAGCTTTGTAGACTTTCATCAGAGATTTTTTAGGGAGAGAAGGGAATTGCTTGTGAAGATTTACGAGAGCTTCTTCCATCTTGAAATGACTAAACCTGCAAAAATTAAACACACAAAAATAAAACACACCAGATCACAATATATACAAAAATTGCATGGGTTGCCTCCCTGCTAGCGCTAAGTTTAGAGTCGTCAGCTAGACGTGACTTATCGAACGTTAAGCTGGATCTAAAAGTGTAACAGTTTCTTTTTGTCGCTCAAATGATTCTCCCCAGTAGTGCTTGACATGCTTGTTTTTAACCTTGAAAGTCCTGTTGGAGTCAGGATCATGTATCTCAACGGCTCTATCTAGTAAAACTTTGGTGATCACAAATGGACCTGACCACCGTGATTTTGGCTTCCATGGGAAGAATTTCACCCTTGATTTTTTTAACAGTACCTTCTGCCCTGGTTCCATTTGTATGCGCACTAACTTCTCATCATGTCTTTTCTTGCCCTTTTCTTTGTACAATTTGGCATCCTCAAAAGGCTAATTGTGAAATTCCTCCCATTCGTTGAGCTGGTGGAACTTTTTCTCTTCTGTTGCTTGTAGTGCAAGAATTGGCTTCTTCAGTATAAAAGACGCTTTATCTTTAGGCTCCACAGACAATTGACATGTTTTAAGTTTGTCAGTAGAACTTTGCATTGCATTGGAGTTCTGAATGGTACTGTGTATCACATCAAGTTTGAAACATTCCTCATTCTTTTCATCATCTGAGAAATTCATGGCCTTGAAAACATTGAATGTTACTTCTTGGTCATGTACCCTCATGGTTAGTTCTCCTTTTTGTACATCAATAATGGTTCGACCTGTAGCCAAGAATGGTCTCCCGAGGATGATTGGCACGTCTGCGTCTTCCTCCATATCAAAGACAATAAAATCTGCTGGGAAAATGAATTTGTCAACCTTGACTAGCACATCCTCAACTACGCCTCTTGGAAATACGAGCGTTCTATCAGCAAGTTGTAGTGAGACTAAAGTGGGCATTGTTTCTCCAATCTGCAGTTTCCTGAAAATAGAAAAAGGCATCAAGTTAACACTAGCACCGAAATCACACAGAGCCTTACCGAAGTCATATTCTCCTATGGTGCAAGGAATAGTGAAACTGCCAGGATCTTTCAACTTTGGAGGAAGTTTTCTCTGAATAATGGCACTGCATTATTCTGATAATGCTACTGTCTCATAATCTCCCAATCTCCACTTTCGTGAAAGAATGTCTTTCATGAATTTGGCATAGCTGGGCATTTGTTCCAACGCTTCTGCAAATGGAATGTTGATATGCAGCTTTTTGAAGATCTCCAGGAACCGAGAAAACTGCTTGTCCAATTTGTTCTTCTGATGACGTTGAGGAAAATGAGGAGGTGGAATGATCTGTTCTTTTTTCCTTTGCTTCTTTTTCCTCCATCTGTTGCTTTGTTTCTTTTGCAACTTCCTCAGCAGCTGTTTTGGCTCCAACATCTTTGTTGATTTCAGTACCACTTTTTAACATGATGGCATGACATTGCTCCTTCCCCATGTTTCTTGGATTTGGCTCTGTGTTGCTAGGAAGGGTACCTAGCGGTCTGTAACTCTGAGCATTTGCCAGTTGTCCAATTTGATTCTCCAGTGCTTTAATAGAAGCAGATTGACCTTGAATTAATGCTGCTTGAGATTGAAACATAGCATCATATCTTGCTGCTTGAGAGTCGTGTTTTGCTTCTATCTTTTTCAAGTGGGTCAACACTTCTGTTATTCCTGGTTCATTTGCCTGTTCCTGGCCTTTGTTCTGTTGTTGGAATCCAGGTGGTGGATTGTTCATTTTCCCTGAATTGTTGCTCCATTGCTTTTTTAGATGCTTCATCCAATTAAACTAGAGCACTGAATATTACAAACTTTTCAATTTTAGTTCATGTCCGTATGTTACTGTGTATGTTGATAATATCTGCTAACTGAACATATGAAGATCCATTTTAGTCCGTTTTATGGAGAATTCACAAATTAAATAATTCAAAAGGAAATAAACAAAAATTAACTTATTTCAAAAATAGGCTTGAGATACGTCTCAGGAGTGGAAACTCCTTACTCAGCTATCTCCTACCAATTTCACCATTTTAGTCAAAATAAAAACACAAAAACGTAAAATATTTTTGTAATTTTTGAAAAAATTTCAATTTTTTTGTATTTTTCGAAAAAAAATTGGACTAAAAATAAAAACAACACACAAACTAAAAACAAGGTACTGATCAACTAATTCCCTCCCCCAAACCTACTTGAGAGTCGTGTTTTGCTTCTATCCTTTTCAAGTTGGTCAACACTTCTGTTATTCCTGGTTCATTTGCATGTTCCTGGCCTTTGTTCTGTTGTTGGAATCCGAGTGGTGGATTGTTCATTTGCCCTGAATTATTGCTCCATGCGAAATTGGGATGATTCCTCCACCATGGGTTGTAGGTGTTGGAATATGGATTGTTCCCCTGTCTGTTGAAATTGTTGACATAATTCACCGTCTCTTCAAGTTGGTTCGACTCTGGTGCTCCTCCATATGGTGAACTTGTGGATCCAGTGGTAAGAGTCTCCATGAATTTGCATATCTGATCTAGCTTGGCGTTGACTGCTGTATTGGCTCCACTTTCATAAATTCCTGCAATTCTTTGGATCATGCTCATTTCTGTTGGCCACAAGGAATTGTTGTTGGCCATTTCTTCGATTAGGTCCCAGGCTTGATCTTCTCCTTTTGCCATCAAGGCTCCTCCAGCAGCAGCATCGATTGTGGTTCTCATTATTCCAGAAAGCCCATTATAGAATGTTTGGACTTGAAGCCATTTTGGAATCTCATGGTGAGGACATTTCCGGAGCAAATCTTTGTACCTTTCCCAAGCTTCACAGAGGGATTCTGAATCTTGTTGTACAAAGGATGTGATGTCATTCCTCAGCTTTCCGGTTCTGGCTGGTGGAAAGTACTTTGCAAGAAATTTGGTGGCTAAAGTGTTCCAAGTTGTAATAGAACCTGCTGGTAGTGAATGTAGCCAAGCTTTAGCTCTGTCTTTCAGGGAATATGGAAAAACTCGCAGTCTCATTGCTTCTTCTGATGCTTTGTTGTAGTTGAAAGTGCCACAAACTTCCAGGAAGTTACTGATGTGGGCATTAGGATCTTCAGTTGCATTCCCCCTGAACTGAACTGACTACTGAATCATATGAATGCATGTTTTGATGTCACACGCATTTTCTGGTAAGGGAGGAAGTACAATACAGGAAATGAGTCTGTCAACCATCGGAATGGTTCTGTCTCGAATGGGAATTGGTGGTGCAACCTCCAACGGTTCAGGTTCCATGTTGACTAAAGCTTTTTGGCCTTCTCGCATTTCCCTTCTCAAATGTCTGATGGTTCTTTCAATTTATGGGTCAAGCGATCGGAGTTCAAAACTTCTGGTTCGTCTCATGTAATTTCTGAGAACATGAAACACAAGAAAACAAAAACAATAAGTAAAAAGAAATTAGATACAAGTAACGTATCTAACCCCAAAACTAATAGTGAAAGATAAATAAGTCCCCGACAACGACGTCAAAAACTTGACCGGTGCGTAATCACACGCGTATAACGCAAGCGCACGTATCGTTCAAGTAGTATAAAAAGTATCGATCCCACGAGGACTTAAAACCTTTGCTATTAATTTTTTTATGAGGTCAAATGTTTACAAGTATCTAATAGATTGATTGTTTGATTGGGTGGTGACTTTAAAACTTAAAACAAGTAAATAAAATTTCTTGAAAGTAGATTGAAGAAAATTCAAATTTATAAAACTATACAGGGTTGTGAATCCTTCCAATATCTATTAAAGATGAAGTGGTTATCTTACAGTTGGGTAATATATTAATTTATTAACCTGGAACACTAAATTATGTAAAAGCCTCTTCTGATGGTCGATTACAAATACCCAGTATAACCCAATTGAACCATATGTCAATGTCAACCAAATTACCTGGATTCATTAAGTTTAAGTTCCAATTATGGCTACCCCCGCCCGACAGGTATATTCATATCCTGTAAGGAAATCTATTAAAGGGTTATCTATCCTCAAGGAAGATCGTGGGCTATTGAGTATAAGGTCTTTAACCTAAAATCCATTTTCCAAGTTCATTTTAAGTTTACCTAATCAATTTTAATAATGGCCAGTTAATAAAAAGCATTAAGATTAAGACTCAATAAATAAATCTTTATATTACCCAAGCTATAATCTAACCCCTTATAAACCGGTGATATTGGATTTCATCACAACCACAGATAACTGGCTTAGTTACGACACATATTTAGGGGTAGTAAAAAAAAAACTTAAATAAAATAAAAGATATAAAGTAAAATACTGAAAATTAAATACTGAAAAGTAAATGCTGAAAGTAAAAGCTGAAATTAAATACTGAAAATTAAATGCTGAAAGTAAATTACTGAAAAGTAAATTGCTGAAAAGTAAATTGCTAAAAAGTAAATTGCTGAAAGTAAATTGCTGAAAAGTAAATTACTGAAAAGTAAAAACTGAAAATTAAAGAAAGAAAAGTACTGTGCGTAAAAGTAAATTGCGGAAAGTAAAAACTGAAAAGTAAAGAAAAGAAAGTGCGAAAGCGGAAATTAATTACTGAAAGCTGTAAATAACAAACAAGATATAATCTTCTTAGTATTCTTAAGGAATTCCTTAGAAGAAAGTATGAATTTTACAAATGAAATGGCTTGATATTTATAGGCAAAATTTTGCCTCCATCAAATCATACACCAAATCAATTATTAATTGCTCCACTAATTGCTCCACCAAATCCATTATTAATTGTTCCACTAATCTCTTATCATGTTTGGTGATGATTTGATAATTTTTATTATTTATTTATTAATTTATTTTTTGCTTTGAAAATGATTGAAAGTGACTTTAATAATTACACACAACACACTTCTGGATGGTTCATCAATTTCGGGCATGAAATCGTCAGTTATGCCCAAAATTTGGATCTTGAATCAGCTGTAGACCTTTGAGTCTTCTTTAATCTGGAACTTGAATCAGCTCAATCCGATATCAGAGTAAACAGTTATGCCCAAAATACGACAGATGCGCAAAACTGGAATTTCCAAAACTGCACTTCGTCAAAAACGCCATTTCAAGTTTCCAATCTCCAAAATTAAAATATCAAGTCCAATAATTGCCCTTATTTGACCCATATTTCGTTCTAAATGATTTCATTGAGATCCGATATTATTTTATCTACAAAATAAACTAAAACACATCAAAACGTTCATCAAACCCGAGAAACTAAACAAAATATTAAGTTAAAGGGGCCGTATATATTGATATATTTTCCGCTCATCACTAGGGCAACCTAAGGGTTTAAAGGCTTGTTGCATACGCTAAATGTAATCGTGATCCCTACGAAAGTGGCTTAGTTAATTTATTAATTTTTAATTATTTATTTGAATTTATTTTTTTATTTTACCTTTTGCTCGGGACTAGCAAAACCTTAAGTTTGGGGGTGTTTGATAAGTGTGGTTTATACCCACTTATTCCGGTATTTTTAGCTTACTGTTTTTTTATATTTCGAGATATTTAAATGTTATTTATAGTTTATTTCATGTTTTATTTGTAGAAGCATTAATACATGGATCGGGGAACAACTGCACGTGTTTTGGGAACTTTCGGGAAAACAGGACGAGCACGGGAGCATAGGCGCCATGGCGCCACCATCCCATACAAATTCCAGAAGGATGGGCGCCATGGAGCCCATCAATACCAAGTAAGTGGCGCCTTGAAGTCTTCCCTTGCGAGGGGTGAGTGCGACCTTCAAACCTTTCCCAGTTCACCCTGGGTGACGACTCCTTCATTCTCGTGTTTAGTCCCCCTCGGGCTACTCCGTACTCTCTACGGGCTGCGAGCCCAACAGTATCGTGGTCGCCGGGCATCATAGGCATAGTGGTAAACCCCGCTTCGCACCTACACCATTGATATATTTATTTTTTTTATTTAGTGTAAATATAAATAATATCTATATTTCATAATTGTTATGAAATATGTTTATTTATTATTGGTTGCTAATAATATTAAACTTTAGGGTTGAAGTATTCAATTTGAATTTGTCTACTTTAACTTTATGTTTAATTAGATTAAATATTTCCTTTATAATCATTGTTATTGCATATGTTTTATTATGTTTGGTAACAAGTGGTATATTTTTTTTAAGCTTGAAGAATTCTAATTGAATTTGAATTCTTTAATTATGTTTAAATGAACTCTAAATGACCATTTTTGCCCCCAATTTCGTCCTAGCCCTATTATATAAAGTGAAAAATTTTGTTTTCTCTTTCATTAGAAGCCTTGGTCGAAATTCATCTCCATAGAAAGCTCCCAAAATATTTCCTTGAAGAAACTTGAAAGAAAGTGATGAAATTAAGAAGAAAGCTTAAGGAAGTTAGGAGATTTTAAGGTAATCTTCAATATTTTTAAGCTTAGAAAGTTTGCTTCTTGTTCTTGAGTATCTAAAATAGTTATAGGGTTTCTTTTTTCTTGGATTTTGGGGCTTTTTGATTTGGAGGATGGATTTGGAGGCTAGATGCATGTGTGAAGTAAGATTGAGTAATATTAGTGTAATATTAGTTCAATTTTATCATATGATGACTTGTTACAATTCTAGAGTGTTATGACCACTTTTTAACTCCTAAAATTGTTCTTTAGTTCATCATTGGTGGTGGCTTTGATTGGTGTAAATATTAATATGTTTAATGTTGAGAAAATTAGATTTAAAGCATGAAAAATGATATTTTTGGCACCCAGATCAGATCTGGAAATTCTGGAATTTTGGTGATGCAAAATATGTTATTTAAATGTATTGGATGTATATTGGGCATCAGAATAATTTGCAGATAGTGTTTCGGAGTGAAAAAATGTGAAAACGGCGAAAAACATCGTTACTTGGTGAATTTTGGGTATACCTGGTAACGGCTGTCCAAAAAGAAAATTGGTCAATGTTTGGGCAGCCCATGAACTGGCCAGGTACTATTGGGTCTGACCTGGGTACCCCATATGTGTATTGGTTGGTCGGTTCGGGCAAAAAACATGTTTTGTGCCATTTTACGGAAAAATGTTTTCGTTAAAATTTTGTGATATTTTGTAAACTATTTATATTGTTATCTGATAACAAATATAATATATTTAGGTAAAATATAAATGAATTATTAACATTGGATAAATAATTTATTTGGTAAGTTTAAAAATTTTTAAGTTACGATTTCGCCCGAACCGCGCTTCTGCCCGCGCCTTTGAGAAAACCCCAACATCTTTAACTTGCCGATAAATCAGTCAAGGTACCGAAAGAAATTATGGAAGATGTGTTATTACAAGTTGATAAATTCATATATCCTGTGGATTTTTGGAAACACAACCTGTAGTAGATAGTTATAAGCCAATTCCTGTAATATTTGGTCGTCTATTTTTAGCAACAGTTAATTCTTTAATTAATTGTAGGAATGGAATCATGAATCTATCCTTTGGCAATATGACATTGGAGCTTAATGTTTTTATCATGTGCAAACAACCGTACGATGAGGACAGTGAAAATGAGAGCATGAAACTAATTGGACCAATTTTGGAAGAACATATTCATGGGAGTTTATCTAACCCTATGGAAATTTGTACAACTAATTTTTCTTGAATCAAGTACATAGTTAGCTTTAAATATTTCTAATGATTTCTGTTTAATTGATTCTATACAGGTTCTGGAAGACGATGGAGAGAAATAAAATTTTGAGGAATTAGGAACACTTGAAGAAGAAAAATATGAAGAAGCACCCAAATTGGAATTAAAGACTTGCCAGAATTATTGAAGTATGCATTTCTTGGAGATGAACAGACTTATCTTATGGTAATTTCTTCCTCCCTCACAATTGATCAAGAAGATAAGTTGTTGAAATTGGTAAGAGAACATAAATTGGCAATTTGATGGACTTTAAATAATATGAAAGGCATTAATCTTTTGATATGCAGACACAGAATATATTTAGAAGATAATTCTAGGACATATCGTCAACCCCAAAGAAGATTAAACCCTCATATGAAAGTTGTGGTAAAAATAAAAGTCCTTAAACTTCTTGATGTATGTATTATCTACTCTATCTCCGATAGTAAGTGGGTAAGTCCTACACAAGTTATGCCTAAATATTATGGAATAATTGTCATAAAAAATGATAAAGGTGAACCAATTTCAACTCGAATCTCATCTAGTTGGCGTATGTGCATTGAATATAAAAAAACTAAATGACGCTATTAGAAAATATCATTTTCCTTTACCATTTCTTGACCAAATTTTGGAAAAAGTAACAGGGAATCTCTATTGTGGGACACAGAAACTGGTCGACACATGCTGTCCCGGGCTCGCGGCCCGGTTGGGAGTATGGAGTAGCCACGGGGGACTAACCCGGAGAATAATGGAGTCGCCACCCGGTGTGAACCGGGAAAATGAGATTCAAGGTCGCACTCACCCCTCGCAAGGGAAGACCTCAAACCGTTGGGTTCGGAATGGTCCCTTACTTACGTCACTTGTAATGAAAGGATTTGTGTAATAATTTAATCAAGCTTAAGTAACACTTATTTCCAAGAGTATCATGCTTCTAAGTTCACATGCACAAAAATAAAACTTACACCTGAAGTTGCATATATTTCACATCTAAGATTGCATGCTTGAAAGTACATCAAAGTAGCAACGAACATACAACTTCATTGGCATATTGTATTCATGGAAACACAAGCACCCACTAACCACACAAGCACACATAAAGGCGAATCAAATGATGGCGAACATGTGATTTCATAGACATATCATAAACAAATAGCCATTACATGTCCATGCACAAATAAAAGAGTCAACTAAGTATATATGCAAAAAGACACTTAAGGATGCAATTAGGCATTAAAGTGAGCATGCTATGATGTGGTGCAAAAGAAGATAACTAATATGGACACAAGCACACATGTGAGCACTTTTCCAAGTGGTACGTGGAATTATATCCCAAGTACAGACCGCACTACCGTCCATTCGGAATCGGCTACGGAATTTATGTCTGGGTTTCCATCCAATATACCACAAGAAATAATACTCAAATGCTATCACGACATGGATATATGAATTGTAATACGTTAAACACATTGTACTCATACATGTGGGGAATACAGATGAATGACACCTACACAATCATGTTGGCGGTTGGAAGGAAAAGATTCAGGCAAGTAAGCAAAACGAACGTCTTTGTTATCATTAAGAAAAGGTTCGAACAAAGAGACAAAATCAATGTCTTTATTAAAAATGCAGGATCAAATAAACTAGGAGGAATAACTTCATCATTCGCAGCATTGTCTTCTTCATTGGCCTATGGTTCTCCACCGTTGTCATTCCCTATTCCTATGAATGAAGCTGAATGGTTGAGAGTTTGGAGGACAAGGGTTTCAGGTAGGCCAGAGTTGATCTCTGTAGTTGGGTAGGGGATTTCTGTGTGCATTGGGTTGTTCTCTTTCTGGGTCAGGTATTTTGTGGGAGTCAATGAGGTTTTGGATCTCAAGCCTAAGGCGGGTGCAGCTATCAGTTTCGTGACCCCTTCTCCGATGGAAGTGACAATACAGGCTTAGGTCAAGGTTGGGTGGTACAGGGTTTGGAATTGGTTTAGCCTCTAAGGGTTCCAGAAGTCCTTGCGCCTTCAGCTTTTCGAACACCCTTGAAAGAGGCTTACCAAGGTCGGAAAATCACCTGCTTTTGATGGCAGTGACCTCAGCGGTAGCGGGCTTGGTCCCTGAAGGTCCCTCAATATTCCTTCTATTCTGGCCATAGAACTTTCTGCTTTCAGCCTCTTCTTCTTCAATATCCATAACCGTCTCCCTCAATTGTCGAAAATCTGTAATCATCGAAGTCATCCTCCGCAGCTTACCATAAATGGAGGGCTTAGTACCCTTGATGATCATTTTGATCTGGTCTTTCTCAGAGGGCCGAGTCTGCATCTTCAGAAGCTGGCTTCTCCAGCGGTCTACATACTCCTTGAAGCTTTCTTCCGGCTTCTGCTTAGTGTTCTCCAAATCACAGAATGACAAGTCAATCTCTAAGTCTGTAACATACTGCTTCAGAAAAGCATCAGCTAGTTCCCTCCAATCTTCCTTAACCTTCTTCTCAAGGCTATGATACCAAACCACAGGTGCCCCCTCGAGTGACATCCCAAACATCTTTTGGACTTGGCGCTGTGATAGGCCCACTGAACTCATGACTGAGACATATTGCTGTAGATAGACTCTCGGGTCTCCATTCCCATTAAACTTGGCTATGTCGGGTATTTTAAACTGAGCTGGCAGCTGTTCTCCGAAGGTCATTGCCTCATAATCTAACAACTCTTCATGTTTACCCCTCATTTTGCGGGTAACTGTTTCAACCTGATCTCGAAGCTTCTGAAATTCTGCCTGAGACCCAATCACTTTGCCTGTTGCATACTCTGCCATGTCATCATCAAAAGTGGGGATATCATCCCCCAACCCATTCGGAGGCTCCTCGCGCCTCACATTCTCAGAATTTCCCCCAGCACGGGGTACATCCATATTTGCCATGGTAGTGGTCAAGGCTTGCAACTGTTCGGTAATCTTGGCTAAACCATTTTCCAACTGATCTATCCGGGATACCTCATTATCAGATGTACTCATATCTGTTACCGGTCTTTTGGTGAGTCTTCCCTCTTCCCTAACCCAACGGGAAACTATGATGGCTTTTTTAACACAAGGGTTAGCATGATGCGTGTATGCATGAAATGAATGAGATGCATGTGATACAAGGAATATATCAACTTATTAAAATTTTCACATAAATTGGCTCATCATCATTTTAGAAGCTTTTGGGCTAACTGTCATAGGAGTGAACTCGTCCCAGTTTAAATGGCCCAACAAGTTCACATCTCATGGCAAGGAGCCCAACTAAATCAAATGGTAATGTTCCGAACACAAGCACAAAGTGGCTCATCAATCACTTAGAAGCCTTTGGCCTAATCGTCATAAAATACGTTCTTGTCCCAGTTTAAGTGGCCCAACAAACCCATATCTCATGACAAATGGTCCAAATGGATCCAAACGACGATGTTCCCAAACACAAGCATAAAAGAAAGATAATGCAAACATAAAACAATAATTTCTACGGAATGGCCCATCAACATTTCAAAATCTTTGGGCCTAATGGTCATAAGGTACGAACTCGCCCCAGTTTAAATGGCCCAACAAGTTCGCATTTCTGACAATAGTCCAACTGCATCCAAATGAGGATGGTCCACAAGCACATACTCAAGGAAATAATTGTTACTTTAACCATACAACCCCGGTTTATGGGTGGGTTCGCAAGAGTGTAGACAAAGGCTCTCACCGGCGAAGGATGGCCCACAACTAGGTCACCCCAATCAAGGGTTCGAGCGGCCAAGTGAGCGCACCCTTTTTTATACACTAAGGTACGTGCCAGTGAGCTATGGTGTGTGACTGACCGTCAAATGGATTTCCCGTTGTAGATTCCCCAGAGGGAGGGTGGAGCGAGGCTCACTTAAATACCCAAGCCTCTTAGGCTCTTATCGCTTGGTGTCAGGAATAAACAACGAGTCCTCCAAATTAGTCCATCACAATAGGCTACGAGTAGATGGCTATATAGGTGCCTTCACAGCTTTTCCTTCTAGAAAGGTAGTGAGTGAAGGAAGACACCAAACCATTACCTAGCCTCAAAATGCCTTTGATTAAACCCCCATTTTATCCACTATAGACACGGTCAATTAGAACATAAATCCAAACATTACAAGAAAATATTTCGGGGCCGATTCTCTATCCCCAGTGGAGTCGCCAGACTGTGGGACACAGAAACTGGGCGACGCATGCTGTCCCGGGCTCGTGGCCCGGTTGGGAGTACGGAGTAGCCACGTGGGACTAAACCGGAGAATAATGGAGTCGCCACCCGGTGTGAACCGGGAAAATGAGATTCAAGGCCGCACTCACCCCTCACAAGGGAAGACCTCAAACCGTTGGGTTCGGAATGGTCCCTTACTTACGTCACTTGTAATGAAAGGATTTGTGTAATAATTTAATCAAGCTTAAGTAACACTTATTTCCAAGAGTATCATTCTTCTAAGTTCACATGCACAAAAATAAAACTTACAACTAAATTTGCATATATTTCACATCTAAGATTGCATGCTTGAAAGTACATCAAAGTAGCAACGAACATACAACTTCATTGGCATATTGTATTCATGGAAACACAAGCACACACTAACCACACAAGCACACATAAAGGCGAATCAAATGATGGCGAACATGTGATTTCATAGACATATCATAAACTAATAGCCATTACATGTCCATGCACAAATAAAAGAGTCAACTAAGTATATAATGCAAAAAGACACTTAAGGATGCAATTAGGCATTAAAGTGAGCATGCTATGACGTGGTGCAAAAGAAGATAACTAATATGGACACAAGCACACATGTGAGCAATTTTCCAAGTGGTACGTGGAATTGTATCCCAAGTACAGACCGCACTACCGTCCATTCGGAATCGGCTACAGAATTTATGTCTGGGTTTCCATCCGATATACCACAATAAATAATACTCAAATGCTATCACGACATTGATATATGAATTGTAATACGTTAAATACATTGTACTCATACATGTGGGGAATACATATGAATGACACCTACACAATCTTGGGTAATACAGAGAAGCAATCAGATTCATCATACGAAGGGATAGCTACTAGGAACAATTATGTATGAAATCTGATGAAAAGGACTCAGTTCAGTGGGTGCGCGTTCGCGTAGCGTTCGAGAACGCGTTCGAATGGTAAATAGAAGGTTCGTGTTCGTATAGCGTTCGAGAACGCGTTCGAATGGAGCCAGACCTGATGCATGAAACACTAAGAAAATGCGTGCGCGTTCGTGTAGCTTTTGAGAACGTGTTCGAACGGTAAAAAGAAGGTTCACGTTCGTATAGCATTTGAGAACGCATTCGAACAGAACCAGACCTGATGCATGATGAAACTAAGAAAATGCGTGCGCGTTCGCGTAACGTTTGAGAACGCGTTCGAACGTTAAACAGAAGGTTCACGTTCGTGTGGCGTTCGAGAACGCGTTCGAACGGAACCAGACCTGATGCATGCAACACATTCATAGACAAACAAATCCACAATGTGGGACCTCACGTATCCGATTGAACTCATCTCGCATCCAATCGAGAATACACCAATCGGCGCGGCAAAGCATCGTGGCAAAGGGTTTTAACCCCTCCAAATAGGGGACCCTTAATCCGACTTACTAAGCCCATTCACTCGATCGCATCATGCATACAAAGAATAAAGACAATAATATCAAACTTAGTATGTCCGATTGAACATTTCTTACATTCAACCGAACACACATCAACCGGCGCGGCAAAGCATCGTGGTAAAGGGTTTTACCCCTCCAAATAGGGGACCTTTAATCCGACTTAATAAGCCCATGCACTCGATCGCATCATTCATACAAAGAATAAAGACAATAATATCAAACTTAGTTTGTCTGATTGAACATTTCTTACATTCAACCGAACACACATCAACCGGCGCGGCAAAGCATCGTGGTAAAGGGTTTTAACCCCTCCAAATAGGGGACCCTTAATCCGACTTACTAAGCCCATGCACTCGATTGAATCATGCATACAAAAGTAACCTGCAGAATTTAAATGACGAAAAATAAATAAACCGAAGCAACATAAAACAAAAGAGGGCGCCGTTTACTCAAGCGGTACGTGGAGTTGTATCCCGAGTACAGATCATACTACCGTCCATTCGGAATCGGCTATGAAATTTATGTCCGGGTTTCCATCCGATATACCGCGAGAGTTGACACATCTTTTATTTTATTCCAAGTCCACAACATACAATATTTCGTGATTCATGCATATTTATCTACTCAATGGCCACAACATGCATTTTGTCATAACAATCATGCGAACAATACTCAATGAATAATAAAAAATAAAATAGAAAACGAATGTGGAAAATACCCTCAGGTCTAACCTTTTTTGCCGACTTTCGGACTTGCGTTTCACGGAGATCGGAAGGGTAAAGCTCTTATACTTCTCTGGTTCACTGGTTTAGCATCTTGGCTCACTGTTTTACTGTTTTGCTTGCTGTTTGGCCTCCGTTTTGCTGTTGTTTCCTCTGTATTTTCTGCTCACTGTTCAGGTCACTATTTTGACGTTTCCACGGATTGTTTTGAGTGTTTTTTGTGGTTTTTTAGTGCAGTCTTGTGTGATTATTTTAAGGATTATAAATGCAATTTTTATGTTACTGTTTTGAGGATTTTAAGGACAGTTTTAAGAGGATTTGGCTGCTGTTTTGGGGGTGATTCGGGATGCTGTTTTGGCGTGTTTTAGGAGGTGTAAGGGTTGCTGTTTTTGGTGGAAAGGGGCTGCTGTTTGGGGGTGTATTTTTGGTGATGTGTGGAGGTTTAGGGGGTGCTGTTTTCGGTTGTGGAGTGGGGGAGATGAAGAGAATTATTTGTGTTTTTCTTCTTGTTATTGCCGTTAGTGGCTAGGGCTCTTGGTGTTGTGATTTTCGTGTAAGTCTTGTGTATGAGCTAGGGGAGTGCATGTCTTGGTTAGAGGTTGTTTATATAGAAAAGGGTTAGGGCTACTCCTTGTCTCACAAGGAAGGGATTTTGGCTTTAAAAGGAGGATTTGATTTGGTATTCAACAAGGAAAGGATTAGATTGAGGGGGGGCAAATCTTGGCTAGATTAGGAATACAATATTTAATTTGTTATGATTGATTTTAATTAGGCATATCATCTTTTTAATTTAGGTATATAACATATTTGATTTGTTTAAATTAGGCATGATTTCTTTAATTTGTGTAAGTATTTTTATTATTTTAGTAGGTGATTATTTAGATTTTATTTGTTTTATTTTATTTGGTATATGACTTAATTATTATTTTATTTAATTACATTATCCAATTAATATTTAACTTAATATTTGATTTAATTTGGGTGTGTATTAGGGTGAGTGGGCATGTGGGCCTTGGTTGGGGCGTGTGGGCCTTTGGTTGGTGGGTTTGGTTTGTGTGGACAAGGTGTGTGGGCTTGCGGGGTTTTGGGTCCAGGCCAAGGGGCTTGCGGGGATTTTGGGCCGAGGTTAGGTGATTTGTGAGTGTTTTGGGCCGGGAATAATTTTTAAAACGGACAACCAACAAGTAACCCGAAGCTAAACCAGTGAACTTAATCCGAATATGAGTCAATTCTTGACTCCTCCCTTCCGACGTCTGTTTCCCGCGGCTTCCGAGACTTAAAAGGTAGTGCCTCCAACTGAGGCTCATCATCGGGTTTCACATGCAAAAATGCAATGCCTACATCTATTATTGCTTTCTTGGTATTTGCTCAGGTTATTATCAAATTTCCATAGCCTTAGAAGACCAGGAACATACCACATTCACATATCCCTTTGGAACATTTGCATTTTGAAAAATGTAATTTGGACTTTGTAATGCACTGGCAACATTCCAATGATGCATGTTTAGCATATTCAGTGACATGGTTGAATAATGTATATAGGTCTTTATTGATGATATAATTATTTTTGGGAACTCATTTGATAATTACATGAACAATTTGAAAAATATTTTGAAAAGATGTGAAGAAAAAATAATTTGTGTTAAACTAGGAAAATGCCATTTCATGATTGATTCAGGAATTATTTTTATCTAGAAGTATTGAGGTTGACAAGGCAAAAATAGAGGTGATTGCTAAATTGCCACCACCAAAATTATTCAGGGAAATCTGTTCCTTCTTAGGATATGCATGAATTTATAAGAGGTTCATTAAAAATTTTAGTACCACATCCAAAACATTGTGTAACCTTCTATTAAAAGATACAATATTTGAATGGATAGAAGAATGTCAAAAATCATTTGAAAAGATTATTGTTCTTTTAACTTCTACTTCTATCATACAATCCCTTGATTGGTCTTTCCATTTTGAGCTAATATGTGATGCCAGTGATTATGCAGTTGGCATAGTATTAGGACAGAGAAAGGAAGGTAAGCCATATGTAATTTATTACGGAAATAGAACTTTAAACAGTGAACAAATGAATTACACTACCAGAAAAAAAAAACTACTTGTTGTGATATTTACATTGGACAAATTTCGGTAATATTTAATTGGTTCATCAACCATTGTTTATTCTGATCATGATGCTGTTAGATATTTGATGTCTAAAAAGGATGCAAAGCCAAGACTATTATAATTTATTTTGTTGCTTCAATAATTAAATCTCACAATCAAGGAAAAGAAAGGAGTAGAGAATGCAGTTGCAGATCATTTATCGAGACTCACAAATGCATCATCAATTGACACAACTCATATCAATGACTATTTTCCTGATGATTTTTTATTTTATGTAAATAAAATGCCATGGTATGCTAATATTGTCAATTTTCTTACAACAAGAAAAATATCTCCAGACTGGAGCCATCAAAACAAGAAGAAATTTTTGACCAAAGTCAAAAAATTCTTCTGGGACGATCCATATCTGTTAAAGTATTACCCTGATCATATTTTTTGACGATGCATATCGTACAATGAGATAAGTAGTATTATTCAATTTTTTATTCAGAAGCATGCAGATGTCACTTCTCATCTAAAAAAACCGTTACAAAAATATTACACTGAGGATTTTATTGGTCCACTTTATTTAAAAATACACATGCTTTCTTTAAAACTTGTGAAAATTGTCAAAAGTTGGGATCCATTTCTAAATGAAACATGATGCCTTTAAATCCCATCATTTTCATCGAAATTTTTGATTGTTGGGGATTAGATTTCATTGGTCTATTTCCACCGTCTTTTGGATTTTTATAATTATTAGTTGCAGTTGATTACGTCTCAAAATGGGTTGAGGCGATTCCTTGCGAAACAATGATCACACAATTATGATTAATTTTTTAAGAGAATATATTTTAAGTCGATTTGGAATCCATTGGGCCATTATAAGTGATGGAGGTAAACACTTTTATAACAAGCCTTTTGAGTCTTTAATGAAAAGTATGGAATTACACATAACATTTCTACCTTTTATCACCCTCAAACAAATGGTCAAGTTGAACTGGCAAATATGGAAATCAAACAAATTTTGCAAAAAAAAAATGGTCAATCCAAATCACAGTGATTGGTCTCTTCAACTGATTGATGTACTTTGGGCATACCAAAAAGCTTTCAAAACATCTTCGGGAAGGTCTCCCTATCATTCTGTTTCGGGAAAACTTAATCATTTGCCTATAAAACATTAGCATAAGGTATATTGGGCTATTAAACCATTCAACTAAAACATTGAAAATGCCAGTCATGAATGTAAACTGCAATTAAATGAACTTGAATAGTTAAGAAATGATTCATATGAGAATGTGAAATTTCTTAAAGCTAGAACTAAGGCATTTCATGATAGTCAAATTTCATGAAAAATATTTGAAATTGATTAAAAAATTTTCTTTATAATTTTCGTCTTCATTTATTTCCTGAAAATTGAAATCCAAATAGAGTGGCCTATTTATTGTGAAACTCATTTACTCATATGAAGTTATTGATATTGAGAATCCTAAGAATGGTGATGTATTTAAAATAAATGGACAACATCAAAAATCATTTTTAGAGTTTTCAAATTTTAAAGAATCTATTTTTTCTTTCAAACCCTGTGTATTGTGATTGATGTATTATAAGCTGTTATTTTCTTTTCTTTTCTTTTGTATTTTTATATTTTCCATTTTTCTTGTGTTTTACAGTATTTTTATTCTTTTTATCAAAGTCTTACACCCGATTAAACATCAAATTATGATACTTCATGACTTTACGTCGATTCTTTCAGTTTCTAAAATTACTGATACCTTACAATCAAGGCATGGAAGAAACTCTCGCAAAACTCCACAATCATTTTCATTATCTCCCCTAAAATACTATGATGAAAATTTATAAAGCACGCACCGAAAGAATGAGGCTTTTTATGACCAATGGTATTCCTAGTGATATTCATTGGGTAATTGACATAAGGGTTCACTTGGTAGGTGAGCCATCTGACTCCTTCATTTCTTACATGTCTGGTTTAGGGAAAAACACCTATGTTTAGGCGTTTTTATAAATGTGCATGGTGTACATTCAACACTCGTTGTCGTTCTTTAAGAATGGTGTCTGAAAATCGTGAAGACAAAATTCAATTCATTAGAGATGACTTGAGTAAGGAGTCTTTAGATGATATATCATTGACTCTTAAGACGCATCCTAGTGGACATGCTCATCGAGAGATTTGCACTTGCACACACAATTTTAAAAAGAAAGACAACAATACAGTCTCGGGAATCTCATTTTAAAAGACCATGATTTCCAATTTGTAAGAATAGTGGATAACATATCCCCGACCTGTAGAGGTCATTCAAGCCATTACTGGACGTAAAATCAGAGGAAGATTTGAGCCACAATCATAACTAGCAGTACATATTTTTCAATTTATTGTTTTGAATTATTTATTTTAAATTATTATTTCAATTGAATTTAATTCACTAATTTGATTTCTTTTACTTTAATTTTGCCGACAATATCTAAACTTTTTGACTTTCAAGATCTACTTTATTGTTTATCTGACAATTGTCATTTTCCAGATACTAGTGCCTTTATTACTTTTCTCTTTTCACGATCTATAAATATAGTTCTCCATTTCTCTTTTCCACACATTCAAATAAGAGAGAGCAAAAATGGAGAAGACTGTAAGACAACGAGTCACTAATATCTGTGTATTTTGTGTTTATAGCTCTGAAACTAAACTATAATTTGTTGAGGCTGTGAAAGAATTGGGTAGAGTTACGACAGAAAGAAACATGCATTTAGTATATGAAGGTGGAAATCTTGGATTGATGGGATGTGTTTCAAAGGCCGTGCAAGAAAGAGGCAGTCAAGTTTTAGGAATCATCCCAAAATTTTTGGCAGACTGAAACCTCATCGAAAAGTCAATTTGGGAAGAATATATTGTCTCATGTATGTCTGAAAGACTTAATGAAATGATTAGTTATGTTGCGCTTTTATTAATTTACCAGGTGGGCTAGACATATTGAAAAAAATATTAATAGTTGCGTCATGGACAAATTTGAACATTCATCGAAAACCCATTGGATTACTTAATATAGACCATATTTTCGTTTTTCTTTTAATATTGCTATTTAGATTAATCTCCCTTAAATATAATATATTCACTATTTAAAATATTGACTTAATGAAGATACCACTATATTGGTCGGTTGGTAATTCATTTTAAACTGGTTTAAACCTGACTAAACAAGGATACCGCCAGATTGGTCGGTTGGTAATTAAATTTTCTTACCGCCTATATGGCAGGTTTATTTTGGTTCCGCCTTTATGGCTGGTTGGACTTAATTTGACTTAATCAGGTTACCGCCTATATGGCTGGTTGGTAAAATAATCACAAGTTAATATATTATATTAAGGGAGATATCTAAATAATAAATAGTAAAAGTTGATCCTTTTACCTTAGCATTTTATTTTATTGTAATTTACTTTTCAGTTTTTACTTTACCGCAATTATTTTTCAGCATTCTTATTTTATGTCTTTTACTTTTAAGTTTTTACTAGTCCTAGTTATGTGTCGTAACTAAGTTAGTTATAGTTTAGGTAATTTAAAGGTTTACTTATTAAGTCTTAAGCTTAATGCGTCTTGTTAATTGGCCAATAATAAGATTGATCTGGTAAATCTAAAATAAACTTGACAAAGGAATTTTAGGTTTCAAGCTTAGACTTAATAGCCCACGATCTTCATTGAGGATAGATAACCCTTTAATAGATTTCCTTACAGGATAGACATATACCTGTCGGGCGGGGGTAGCCATAATTGGAACTTAAACTTAATGAATCCAGGTAATTTGGTTGACATAGACATATGGTTCAATTGGGTTATACTGGGTATTTTTGTCTGACCATCGACAGAGGCTTTCGCATAATTTAGTGTTACAGGTTAGTAAACCGATTTATTATACAAACATGAAATAACCACTTACTTTTTTAAAAGATATTAGAAAGATTCACAACCCTAGATAGTTTTCTAATATTGAATTTTCTTAAACCTACTTTCGTGCAATTTTATTTACTTGTTTTTAAATTCCAAATCATCAACATTTCAAATCAATCAATCAACCTGTTAGATACTAGTAATCATTTGACCTCATAAAATTAATAGATTAGGTATTAAGTCCTTGTGGGATCGATACTTTTTATACTACTTGAACGATACGTGCGCTTGCGTTATACGCGTGTGTGTAAGCACCAGTCAAGTTTTTGGCGCCGTTGTCGGGGACTTATTTATCTTTCACTATTAGTTTTGAGGTTAGATACCTTTACTTGTATCTAATTTCTTTTTACTTATTGTTGTTGTTTTCTTTGTTTTCAGGTTCTCATAATTTTCATGAGACGAACCAAAAGCTTTGAACTCCGACCGGTTGACCCAGAAATTGAAAGAACCATCAGCCAGTTAAGAAGGGAAAGGCGAGAAGGCCAAGAAGCTTTAGTCAACATGGAACCTGAACCTTTGGAGGTTGCACCACCAATTCCCATTCGAGACAGAACCATTCTGGTGGTTGACAGACTCATTTCATGTATTGTAATTCCTCCCTTACCAGCAAATGCGGGTGACATCAAAACATGCATTCAGATGATTCAGTAGTCAGTTCAGATTGGGGGGAATGCAACTGAAGATCTTAATGCCCACATCAACAACTTCCTGGAAGTTTGTGGCACTTTCAATTACAACCGAGAAGCTGAAGAAGCAATGAGACTGCGTGTTTTCCCATACTCCTTGAAGGACAGAGCTAAAGCTTGGCTACATTCACTACCAGCAGGTTCCATCACAACTTGGAACACTTTAGCAACCAAATTTCTTGCAAAGTACTTTCCACCAGCCAGAACTGGAAAGCTAAGGAATGACATCACATCGTTTGTACAACAAGACTCGGAAACTCTCTACGAAGCTTGGGAGAGGTACAAAGATTTGCTCTGGAAATGTCCTCACTATGAGATTCCAAAATGGCTTCAAGTCCACCTTCTATAATGGACTTTCTGGAATGATGAGAACCACAATTGATGCTGCTGCTGGAGGAGCTTTAATGGCAAAAGGAGAAGATCAAGCCTGGAACCTAATCGAAGAAATGGCTAACAATAATTCCATGTGGCGAAGGAATTTATTAAAGTGGAGCAAATACAGCAGTCAACGCCAAGCTGGATCAGATATGCAAATTCATGGAGACTCTTACCACAGGATCCACAAGTTCACCATATGGAGGAGCACCAGAACCAAACCAACTTGAAGAAACAGTGAATTATGTCAACAATTTCAACAGACAGTGGAACAATCCCTATTCCAACACCCACAATACAGGGTGGAGGAATCATCCCAATTTTTCATGGAGCAACAATTCATGGAAAAAGAACAATCCACCACCTGGATTCCAACAGTAGAACTATCCACCACCTGGATTCCAGCAACAGAACAAAGGCCAGGAGCAGGCAAATGAACCAGGAATAGCAGAAGTGCTGACTCAGTTAAAAAAATATGATGCTATGTTTCAGAACCAATCTGCTTCCATCAAAGCATTGGAGAATCAAATCGGACAAATGGTTAATCCTTAGCGTTACAGACCGCTAGGTAATCTTCCCAGCAACACGGAACCAAATCCAAGGAACCGAGGGAATGAGCAATGTCAAGACATTACTTTCAAAAGCGGTACTGAAATCAACAAAGATGTTGGAATCAAGGTATCCAAAGAAGAAGTTCAAAAAGAAGCAGAGCAACAGATGAAGGAAAAAGAAGCAAATGAAAAAGAACCAGAAAGAATCACTCCACCTCCACTTTTTCCTCAGCATCTTCAGAAAAACAAACTGGACAAGCAGTTTGCTCGATTCCTAGAGGTGTTCAAAAAGATGCATATCAATATCCCATTCGCAGAAGTGTTGGAAGAAATGCCCAACTATGTTAAATTCATGAAAAACATTCTTTCACGAAAACAGAGATTGTGAGACTACGAGACAGTAGCATTGACGGAAGAATACAGTGCCATTATTCAGAGGAAACTTCCCCCGAAGTTGAAAGATCCTGGCAGTTTCACAGTTCCATGCACCTTTGGAGAACATTATATCGGTAAGGCTTTATGTGTTTTAGGTGCTAGTGTTAACTTGATGCCTTTTTCTATTTACAGGAAACTACAGATTGGAGAAGTAATGCCTACCGCAGTCTCGTTGCAACTTGCTGATCGAACACTCACATTTCCAATAGGTGTTGTTAAAGATGTGCTGGTCAATGTCGACAAACTCATTCTCCCAGCAGATTTCATCATTCTTGACATGGAAGAAGACAAAGAAGTACCTATCATTCTTGGGAGACCATTCTTGGCTACAGGTAAAAATGTGATTGATGTGTAAAAATGAGAATTGACCATGAAAGTGCATGACCAAGAAGTTACCTTTAATGTTTTCAAAGCCATGAAATTCCCGAGTGATGAAAAGGAAGAAGAATGCTTCAGAGTTGATGTTGTTGATAGTATCGTTCAGGATACTGAGCCAAATCCTACGGATACACTCGAATCTTGCATCATGAACATGACTGACAGCGAGCTAGATGCTGAAATCCTGGAATGTATCAATTACCATGACAAACCATTCCGATTCAAATCAACACCACCAGTTGAAAGCTTGGAACTGCCAAAGAAAGATCGAATCAAGCCTTCGATTGAAGAACCACCATAGCTGGAGCTGAAGTTACTTCTGAGCCATCTCAGGTATGCATTTCTTGGAAACTCTCTTGAATTACATGTTATTATTTTTTCTTCACTAACATTGGAGCATGAATAAAAGTTATTGAGAGTATTACGAGAGCACAAAAGAGCCATTGGCTAGACTATAGCAGACATTCTAGGCATTAGTCCATCATTTTGCATGCATAAGATTCTGATGAATGATGAGTAAAAACCCACAGTGGAGCATCAACAGAGACTCAATCCAATCATGAAAGAGGTCGTAAAGAAAGAAATCATCAAATGGTTGGATGCTGGCATCATTTACGCCATCTTAGACAGCAGTTGGGTAAGTCCTATCCAGTGTGTGCCGAAGAAAGAATGAATTAATGTTGTCACCAATGAAAAGAACGAGCTGATTCCAACAAGAACGGTGACTGGATGAAGAGTATGCATGGACTACCGAAAGCTGAACAAAGCAACACAGAATGACCATTTTCTGCTGCTATTCATTGATCAGATGCTCGACAGACTTGCGGGACATGAGTTCTATTATTTTCTGGACGGGTATTCAGGATACAATCAGATTGCCATCGCACCAGAAGATCAGGAGAAAACTACATTTACATGTCCCTATGGTACTTTTGCTTTCCGTAGGATGCCATTTGGATTATGTAATGCTCCTGTCATATTTCAGCGTTGCATGATGGACATATTCTCAGACATGTTGGAGTAGAGTATGGAGGTTTTCATGGATGACTTCTCTGTGTTTGGAGACTCTTTTGACCACTGCTTGCAAATCTGGAACAGGTATTGCAAAGATGCGAAGATAAAAATTTGGTACTCAATTGGGAGAAATGCCACTTCATGGTGCAGGTAGGCATTGTTCTTGGACACCGGATCTCACAAAAGGGAATCGAGGTAGACAAAGCAAAGATTGAAATAATTGAAAAACTACCTCCACCGACATATGTCAAATGGATTCGGAGCTTTCTCGGACATGCAAGTTTTTACAGGAGATTTATCAGAGAATTTTCCAAGATTGCTAAACCTCTGTGCAATCTTATGGAGAAGGATGTGCCTTTCAACTTCACCAAAGAATGCTAGGAAGCTTTTGAGATCTTAAAACAAAAGCTTATTTCTGCCCCCATTATTGTAGCACCAGACTGGAGCCTTCCATTTGAAGTAATGTGCGATGCTAGTGATTTTGCTGTAGGTGCAGTTTTGAATGAAGCTCAACTCAACTACACAACCACTCAAAAGGAGTTGCTCGCAGTTGTGTACAGTTTTGACAAATTCTGCTCCTATCTGTTGGGTCCCAAAGTGGTGGTCTACACAGATCATTCAACAATCAAATACTTGATCACGAAGAAAGATGCCAAAACCAGATTGATCTATTGGATACTTCTTCTGCAAGAATTTGACGTGGAGATCAGAGACAGGAAAGGGACAGAGAACCAAGTGGCAGATCATTTACCGAGGCTAGAGAAAGGAGAAACAGCTGGCAAAGAACTGTCAATCAAAGAAACTTTTCCAGATGAACAACTATTCGCCATAAAACAGTAAGATGCCCATTGGTATGCTGACTATGTCAACTACATTGTGTCAGGAAAATAGCCGTTGGAATGGACAACTCAGCAACATAAGAAATTCTTCAAAGAAGTCAAGCACTATGTCTGGGATGAGCCGTACCTGTTCAAACGGTGTGCTGATCAGTTATTGAGACGGTATGTTCCACAAGAGGAGGTCAACAGTGTTTTGCAACACTGTCATTCGTCACCATACGACGAACACTTCAGCGGAAACAAAACTGCAGCCAAAGTCCTACAATCAGGTTTGTTTTGGCCCACTCTTTTTAAAGATGCTTATCTTTTTGCTATTCAATGTGACAGTTGCCAGAAAACGGGGAATATTTCAAGGAGAAATGAAGGACCATTGCAAAACATTCGGGAAGTGGAGATATTCGATGTATGGGGTATAGAGTTCATGAGACCCTTTTTTCCATCATTCGGAAACCTGTACATCCTGGTTGCTGTAGACTACGTCTCCAAATGGGTTGAAGCAATTGCACTACCATCCAATGATTCAAAAGTGGTGATCAAATTCCTGAAAAATAACATTTTCACTCGGTTCGGAACACCTCGTGCAATCTTCAGCGATGGTGGCACACATTTCTACAACAGATACTTCGATGCACTCCTATCCATATACGGAGTTACTCACAAGGTTGCCACTGCTTACCATCCACAGTCAAATGGACAGGTTGAAGTTTCAAACAGAGAAATCAAAAGAATCTTGGAGAGAACCATTGGATCAACAAGGAATGACTGGTCTGCAAAACTAGATGATGCATTATGTGCCTACCGAACAGCTTATAAGACACGCATTGGTATGTCCCATATCGATTGTTGTTTGGGAAAGCATGCCATCTACCAGTTGAGCTTGAACACAAGGCGTACTGGGCACTGAAGAAGTTGAATCTTGATTACCAAGATACATGAGAGAAAAGACTTCACCAACTCAACGAATTGAAGGAATTTTTCCTACAGGCTTATGAGAATGCCAGATTGTACAAAGAAAAGAACAAGAAATGGCATGACCGAAAAATAATGCACAGAAAGTTAGAACCAATGCAGCAGGTGATGTTGTACATTTCAAGGTTGAAACTTTTCCCTGGAAAGTTGAAATCAAGGTGGTCAGGTCCATTTGTGATCACTTAGGTTTTTCCATGTGGAGATGTTGAGTTACTAGATCCTAACACCAATGAAACATTCATGGTTAACATTCAGCGTGTCAAGCACCACTGGGGAGAATCATTTGAGCGACAAAAAGAAAGTGTCACACTTTCAGATCCAGCCTAACGTTCGAGAAGTCACGTCTAGCTGACGAAGTTAAACTTAGCACTCGCAGGGAGGCAACCCATGCAATTTTTGTATATATTGTGATCTGGTGTGTTTTATTTTTGTGTGTTTAATTTTTACAGGTAAAGTCATTTCACGATGGAAGAAGCTCTCGCAAATCTTTGCAAGCGATTTCCTTCTCTCCCTTAAAAATCTCTGATGAAAGTCTACAAAGCTCGCTTGGAACAGATGAGGGTACTGATGATCAAAGGTATTCTAACTGACATTCGTTGGATTATTGAAGCACGAGTCTGATTGGCAGGTGAGTCTTCTGACTCTTTTATTTCACATCTTTCTGGTTTAGGAAGGAACACCTATGCTAAAAAGAGAAGAGCTAAAAGAATGTGTGTTTGTTATAAATGTGCTCATATGTTTTGTGATATTGGTTGTCGTTCTTTAGGAATGGTGTCTGATAATCGCGAAGATAAGATTAATTTCATTCGGGATGGCTTGAGTAAGGAGTCTTTGGATGATATATCTAAAACTCTTGAGACGCGTCCCAGTGGATATGTGTATCATGAAATTCGTGTGTTATATGCACAATTTCAAAAAGAAAGACAACAGTTAAGTCTTGGGAATCTGACTCAAAAGACCCTGTTTGCCAATTTATAAGAAAATTGGATGGGAAGCTTGTCCCTGATGCATAGACGTCAATCAAGCCGCTACATTTCTTGTACATATTATATCTCTTTGTCTTTTCCTAATAATTGTAATCTGTTTTATTGTTTTCTTTTATTTTCACATTTTTGACTATCACGATTTATTTTACTGTTAACTAATAATTGTCATTTGGCAGGTACTAGTGCTATTATTTTACTCACCCTTTTCAGGTGTTATAAATTCAACTCATTATTGCACTTTTGAAGACATCTAGAGTAAAACATGGAAGCCACTTCAAGAAGACGAGTTCAAAACATCTGTGTGTTTTGCGATACTAGTGTTGGTGTTAAGCCACAATACGTAGAAGCAGCACATGAATTGGGTCGAGTCTTAGCTGT
Organism: Zanthoxylum bungeanum; assembly: GCA_019454045.1. Lineage (NCBI taxonomy): Eukaryota > Viridiplantae > Streptophyta > Magnoliopsida > Sapindales > Rutaceae > Zanthoxylum > Zanthoxylum bungeanum. The sequence goes on from SKCR01033742.1 coordinate 138,029, forward strand.
AAGGAATATGCACTTAGTATATGGCAGAGGCAATCTTGGACTTATGTGGATCATTTCAAAAGCTGTACAAGAGCGAGGCTGTCAAGTTTTGGGAATCATTCTAAAACCCTTGGCGGATGCAAATCTTATTGGACCATCAAACGGAGAGGAACTGATCGTGCCAGGTATGTCTGAACGATTGGTAGAAATGATTAACCGTGCTGATGCTTTTATTGCTTTGCCAGGTGGCTTGGGTACATTGGAGGAAATTTTTACAGTGTTATCTTAGGCGAACCTGAACATACACCGGAAACCGCTTGGACTGTACAACGTTGGAGGATTTTATGATTTTCTTTGTGTGTTTCTTGATGATGCCCGAAGAAATGGGTTCGTGTCAAAACCTATGAAAGAACTTCTATTTACTGCTAGAACTGCTCCTGATCTAATTGACCAAATCTTAGCTTATGAACCATAATTGACCCTATCCTTTCAAAGATAAATTGTTCCGAGGAAGATCGTGGTAAGAGGCATCAGATTAATCTGGATCTTAACCTTTAATTTCCTGTAGAATTTCAGCTAACCAGGTAATATCTTCTAAACTATTCTACTGTTTAATACATTGGGGACAATGTCTCATTTAGGTTTGGGAGAGGGAATTAGTCGATCAATACCTTGTTTTTTTTGTGTTTTTTTTTATTTTTAGTCCAAAATTTTTCGGAAAATACAAAAAAAAATTGAAAATTTTTCAAAAATTACAAAAATATTTTGCGTTTTTGTGTTTTTATTTTGACTAAAAAGGTGAAATTGGTAAGAGATATCTGAGTAAGGAGTTTTCACTCTTGAGACGTATCTCAAACCTATTTCGGAACAAGTTAATTTTTGTTTATTTCATTTTAAATTATTTAATTTGTGAATTCTCCATAATACTGACTAAAATGGATCTTTATATGTTCAGTTGGCAGGTATTATCAACATGCATGGTAACATACAGACATGAGTTATAATTGAAAAGTTTGTAATATTCAGTGCTCTAGTTTAATTGGAGGCAACATCTCAAAAAGTGATGGAGTAAAAAAAAAACAAAAAAAACGTCTGAGATCCGAGTTATTAAGTCTGTAAGGGTGTTGTAACACCTAGTGCCCTAAAGCCAACTGGTTTGGGAGTCACTGGCCCAAAGCTCGCTACATGGATCAAAGATGCTGCAAAAATATATATATACGAAGTCTGAGTAATTAAGTCCGTAGGGGTGTCTTAACACCTGGTGCCCTAAAGCCAACTGGTTTGGGAGCCACCGACCCAACACTCGCTACATAGATGGAAGATATTGTATATAAATAAAAAAAATTAAAAAAAATCAAAGAAAAAATCAGAATAATGAAAAAAAAAATTTATTCCATTGCTACAAAAAGGTGTGAATTTTGATAAAACTTTAGGACAAAAATATTACTCTCTTATCAATTGCACTTGAGACTGTTGTGGGCAAAAATGAGTTGTTTAATATTTTATCGGCTGTGTATATGGAGAATGGTAAATATAATCGGAGAATTTACTTATTCGGTAATTTAGAAAGAAAGAAAACAACTAGTAACTTGTAGTAGAAGTTTCACCTGATTAGTCACTAACTTCTTTATTCTCATTTCTCTTGTCTTTTTTCTTTTGTGTGCATTAGTTTTTACTACCTTTTTACTTTTGTAAAATATTTGTGGGTATCATTGCTGTAAACCCTCACGAGACTACAACTCGTCCACTAGAGACACATAGATGTTTAAAGGCTTGTTGCATACGCTAAATGCAACCGTGATCCCTACGAAAGTGGCTTAGTTAAATTTTATTTTAAATATGTTTATGTTATTTTATTCTGTGTTTTGCTCCAGGACTAGCAAAAAGTTAGGTTTGGGGGTGTGATGAGTGGTAAATCTATCACTATTTCCCACTTATTTAACCTAATATTTTGTATAGTTTCTTGAGTTTTGTGAGTATTTTGATGTGTTTTGTGTTATTTTGTAGATAAATAAAGTTTCAGGACATTCTGGAAGTGATTTGGAGCCAAAACAGTGAAAATTGGACAAAAGGGCATTTTGATAATTTTTCGTGTCGCGAAAGGTAACATGCGCCTCACCGTGCTAACGTGCGTCGGGTCCACGTATCAGAATCTGAGAATTTTGACTTTGTTCACGTGCACCGTACCATGTGCCACCATCACAGCCGATCTGCTAACATGCGCCGTGCCACGTGTCATCATCCTACGGTGCCGACAATCGCCATCACCACGTGTCGCCACGTGTCACTCCACGTGTCTGCCACGTCATCGTCCTCATCACCGGTTGACTGAGTCAAAGTGCCACGTCATCGCCATGTCATCATCAACCAATCATAGCGTCCCACGTGTCATAATCCTACGGTGCCGACAATCCCTTTCACCACGTGTTGCCATGTCAGCACAATTATTGAATCAAATTATCCGCAATCGCCACGTCAGTAGATAAGAATATGAACCGGCCAATCACGCGTTGACACATCATCGAGTCGCAACGCAATAACAAACTTAGCGTCGCGACGCGGGGAGCTTATTGGGGCCTATAAATAGAGCTCGAATTTTTCAGTTTCAAATGTACCTTCCTCTCTGAATTCTTTGATGTAAATAGAGATTTTTCTATCTAGTTTGTTTTAATTTCAATTGTGTAATAAATTTTAATTACGTTCTGTAATAGTAATAGTAATTTACTTTCTTTACTTTTTACAATTTTTTTACTATTGCTATTGCTATTTAGATTAATCTCCCTTAAATATAATATATTCACTATTTAAAATATTGACTTAATGAGGATACCGCTATATTGGTCGGTTGGTAATTCATTTTAAACTTGTTTAAACCTGACTAAGCAAGGATACCGCCAGATTGGTCGATTGGTAATTAAATTTTCTTACCGCCTATATGGCAGGTTTATTTTGGTTCCGCCTTTATGGCTGGTTGGACATAATTTGACTTAATCAGGTTACCGCCTATATGGCTGGTTGGTAAAATAATCACAAGTTAATATATTATATTAAGGGAGATATATAAATAGTAAATAGTAAAAGTTGATCCTTTTACCTTAGCATTTTATTTTATTGTAATTTATTTTTCAGCTTTTACTTTACCGCAATTATTTTTCAGCATTCTTATTTTATGTCTTTTACTTTTAAGTTTTTATTAGCCCTAGTTATGTGTCGTAACTAAGTTAGTTATCTGGGGTTGTGATGAATTTGAATATCACTGGTTTATAAGAGATTATTTTATAGTTTGGGTAATTTAAGGGTTTACTTATTAAGTCTTAAGCTTAATGCGTCTTGTTAATTGGTCACTAATAAGATTGATCTGGTAAATCTAAAATAAACTTGACAAAGGAATTTTAGGTTTCATCCTTAGACTTAATAGCCTACGATCTTCCTTGAGGATAGATAACTCTTTAATAGATTTCCTTACAGGATAGACATATACTTCTCGGGCGAGGGTAGCCATAATTGGAACTTAAACTTAATGAATCTAGGTAATTTGGTTGACATAGACATATGGTTCAATTGGGTTATACTGGGTATTTGTGTCTGACCAGTGACAGAGGCTTTCGCATAATTTAGTGTTCTAGGTTAGTAAACCAATTTATTACAATAATGAAATAACCACTTCATTTTTTAAAAGATATTAGAAAGATTCACAACCCTAGATAGTTTTCAAATATTGAATTTTCTTAAACCTACTTTCTTGTAATTTTATTTACTTGTTTTTAAATTCCAAATCATCTCTATTTCAAATCAATCAATCAACCAGTTAGGTAGTAGTAATCATTTGACCTCATAAAATTAATAGATTAGGTATTAAGTCATCATGGGATCGACACTTTTTATACTATTTGAACGATATGTGCGCTTGCGTTATACGCGTGTGTGTAAGCACCGGTCAGTAGTCAAAGTGGGCCCGATAGAAGACGAGGTGCAGTTCATAGTACTTGATATCCTAGTTACATTTGTTCTATTATTGGGGAGGCCATGGTTTCATAAACTTGGGGGCGTGCCGTCTACTTTGCACCAGGTTATTACGTTCCCACATTGAGAGGAAGTCGTAACCATCAGGGCTGAAGTAAACGATGTTGTGGCTGCCTTAGACATACAATATTTCACAAGGTTCCAAGTGGCAGCAAACTTCAAAGAAATGGTGGACCTTGAAGTGGCTAGAATTATGAGAAGAACTACTACAATTGTAGAATCTGATGCTCTAAGAAAGCAAGAAGACGGAAGAAGATAAGACTGTAAATTGTAGAACTACTACAAATGATAAAAGATGTTTATTTTCCTGACTTATTTAATTGTAATCCTACATTTATTAATTATAAAGACATTGATTTTTCTTACTTGTTCGAGTCTTTTCCTGTTAGTCTGCATCATATCACGCATGACATGAGCATATTTGACATTAACTCAACAAAGACAAATGTATTTAATCTTGGTATATGTGAAAACCCCAAGGAAATTTCAATTGCAAGTGAGGTTACCTCTGTGTTGGACAATTATGACCAATAGCATCACTATTTGTACAGAACATTGTGTTGTTGTGCAAATTAACTACGTGACAAAGGAAATTGCTCTTTTATCATTTGTAATTGGATTACCAAGATACATAAATGATAAAAGTCCATATGATTAGTTCCGGATTAATAAGATATGAGACAATATTAATCCACTAAGGTTTAATCATTAAAATATCCATAGTCGTTGTATTATCGAGATTGGACATCGATAATGCGGAATAGACTAGTATTGCACTTGTGCGCATTGTGGGAGCATAACGACATAGTTCTCATATATTTAAGTATTGGATACTTATGCAAGTGTGATAGGAGGTTGTTTTTACCGATGGTACGAAAATATCTTCGCTCTTGATAGACCCATCAGAATCCCATTGGTTGTATGACTATGTGTCTATGGGAATCTGAATCAGGGTAGGTGTATTTGGTCTTAACTTGAGACTTGTATCGCTAATACTTGCGACAATCAATATACTTTGGTTTTAGTCGTCCAGGGCTGTAACAGGTTTTGTGTACGCCTCTTCTGGGTATATTGAGAATCGTAGTGTATTGGGTGTGATGTCAAGATGGAAGTATCACTCCAGTCATATGGAGATGATGATCACGCAGGATACGGAACTAATACTCTTTAGTACTGCAGTCATCGGGATAATATGACTAGGTCATGCTTATCCGATTATAGAGACTAGTTACCAGAGATCCGATATATGCTTCGTACGGGGCAGACACAATTCCAGCCTCAGGCCTAGCATATGACATTCGATACTGGATCGTAATACGCAATACTATGTATACTACGCCTGATACAGATTGCATATTCCTTAAAAGACTATTTCTGGAGAACTGGGTAGGCACGGTGCTTTGCTAGAAGCCAACCATGTCTTGTAAATCGGTAAGAACGTGGTACCGGGTACGCACGTATTCGAATATTCCGATGACCGAATTTATTGCCAACGTATCCAGAGATCTCATGTGTCACTTCCCGAAGATTCACCGATGACGTATGACTCAAACATAATTAATCTGGGATTAATTATAAGAGAGAGAAAATTAATCTATGATTAATTACAGAGAGATTTTATCTGGGATAAAATACTATTTAGAGAGAACTCGATTAATTTGAAATTAATCGATAAAATAATATATTCGATATATTAAATGAAATTAGATTTCATAACGGAATTAAAATTAGATTTTAATTTGGGCGAACGAATTAATTTATAATTAATTCGCGAGTGACATAAATAGTAATTTTGCTAGGCATAATTATTTAATTAAATTTGATTTAATTTAATTACGTCACAACGAAAAATTTATTAATTTGGAATTAGCAAACCCGAGCCCGGGAAGTGTTTGCGGGCCCACTCGGATTTTGAATAGCATGTTAATGACTTGATTTTGATTCAATAATGTTGGACATGTATTGAAGATGATAAAGCATGATTAATTATGTAAATTGGTATTTTGGAAATATTAATTTAACTAAATTAATTATGGCTATACATTTTAATTAATTAGATTGAGATATTTGGAATATTAGAATTTAATTAATTGGGCTTATAATGTTGTATTTGGGCTTAATGGGCTTGGTTGGGCCAAGTTTGGTTTAGGATAATTGGTTGGATCCAATTGGGCCTAAAACCATTTCCATAAAGACCAAATATGATAATTGGGCCTTTAAAATAATTTAATTGGGCCTAATGGGCCTCAATTGATTTTTGGCAAAGAGTGATTCCTTATTGGGCTTTGGTTGCCAAAGTCCATGCCTTATAAATTAATTGAAAGCCCATTGGACTTTAATTAAATTGACATTGGATGTTAATTGGGCTTTGAGACCCGTAATGATTAGATTTAGAATCTAAGTCGTAAAGGCACATTAAAAGTGTAATTATTTAATTTGGAATTAAATAAAGAATTAGTTTTGAATACAAATTAAATTGGATTTAATATTGTAATTTGATATAATTCAAGAATTTGTACTTTGAGTACTTATTCTTAAACAAGTTGGACTCGCGCAAATCAAATCGTAATTTGAACATTGGATGGTCATTATTTAAAGATTAATTAATTGGATTAGATTGATTGATAACATGTTTTGTGTGAATACATGGATGTGATGTATGAATAATGTATATCGGATGGATTTAGATGGGTGAGGGCAATTTTGGAAATTTTTGTAATAAATTTAGAATTTATTAAATTGGACCTGCGTGTCCAGCCTATTACCTTTTGACTCTTTGTATTTCTCTTCTCACCTATTCCCCTCAATGTAAATGAGGTTTCTTTAGAAGTGTTATGTAATTGGGTAGAATTAAGAAATCCATTTTATTGGGGTTGATGTGATTTGCTTAAAATTTTAAAATAATTTAGTGGGAGCAACTTCATAATATTAAAAGCCCATGCTATTATGAAACATGAATGAAAACATATTCCTAATTTTAACATTCTCTCTTAACAGGTGGGTTAAAATATTTCACAGACATTCAAATGGAAAACAGAGTATCACTTCGTTCCATCCTTGATAAGCATAAGCTCAAAGGAGACAACTACAATGACTGGTTTATAAACCTTAAAATTGTCTTATGACAAGAAAAGATTTTCTATGTTCTTGAAAGACCATTTCCCCCTGAACCCGCAAACGATGCTGACCAAAATACATTCGATGCTTGGAAGAAACACGTCGATGATGATGAGCAAGCAGTTTGCATAATGCTTGGCTCTATGTCGGACGAACTTCAGAAAACTCACGAAGATATGGATTCTCAAACCATCATCTTTCACTTGAAGGAGTTGTATGCAACTTCCGTTCATACCGTGAGATTCCAAGTGTCATGTGCCTTATTCCAAACAAGGTATAAGGAATGATCTGTTAGTGGACATGTGCTTAAGATGATTGGCCACATTGAAAAATTGGCCAACCTCAGGTTCATCATGGATCATGAGATATGTCAGGATCTAATTCTTCAGTCCTTCCCAAAATAATTCTCTAACTTCATTATGCAGTTTCATCTGTCTGATAAATAAGCTACTTTAGCAGAATTGCACCATCTGATAAAGCAAGCAGAGAAGGACTTGAAACCGGAGCTTAAAACCTCCGTCATGCTTACGGGTACGGACCTGAAGCCAGGAGGCCCAAAGAAAAGTAAAGGCAAGGCCAAGGCTCCAGATCACCTAAACCCTAATGGTAAGGTGGAGAAGAAAAAGGGAAATGGGAAATGTTTCTTTTGTGGAAAGAATGGTCGTTGGATGAAAGACTGGAGATCCTTGAAAGCCAAGGAAGCTAGGGAAGCCCAATAGACAAAGAAGCCCAATGCTTCAGGTATGTTGTATATGATTGAACTATATTCTCAAAACTCTGAACCTTCTACTTGGGTACTTGACACCGGTTGTGGGACTCACTTGTGTAACAATATGCAGGGCCTGAGAAACAGTAGGAGACTCCATCATTGGGAGGTTGACTTACGCATGGGTAATGGAGCAAAACTAGCTGCATTGTGCGTGGGGACTTATTAATTAGTTTTGCCAAATGGTTTAGTTTTAGACTTAGAAGATTGTGTTTATGTACCTTCTCTAGTAAAGAATATCATTTCAATTTCTTCTTTATGTAATAAATGATTTTCATGCATAATAAGTTGTAATGAAAGTTCTATTTATTTCAATGAAATAAAATATGGAGATGGTATTTTGAATAATGGTATCTATGTCTTACAAACTAACAAAGAATGTTCAACCTCTAATATATACAACGTTATCTCGAATAATCTCAATGAATCACTTCTATGGCACAGTCGCTTAGGTCATATCAATGAAACAAGATTAACTAAGCTACATAAGTATGGGTATTTCAGACCCTTCAAATATGAACCTTATGGAACTTGTGAGTCTTTTTACTTGGTAAAATGACCAAATTACCCTTCAAAGGTAAATGACAGCGTGCAGTGGAGACATTAGAACTCATACATTCTGATGTATGCGGACCAATGTCAGTCACCGCTAGAGGTGGATTCTCCTACTTCATTACCTTTATCAATGATCATTCGTGATATGGGTATGTGTACCTTATGCAGTACAAATCTGAAGCCTTTGAGAAATTCAAAGACTTCAAGGCTGAAGTAGAAAACTAGCTTAATGAAAGTATTAAGTCACTAAGGTCTGACCGAGGTGGTGAATACTTAAGCAATGAATTTCAAGATTACTTGAAAGAAAATGGCATTGTTTCCCAATGGACTCCTCCGGGAACTCCACAACATAATGGGGTCTCCGAAAGGAGAAATCGGACATTATTAGATATGGTCCGCTCAATGATGCCTGGCACGGATCTACCTCTTTCATTTTAGAAACTGCAACACTACTACTAAACCAAGTTCCTTCCAAGACTGTTAGTCAAACACCATATGAGTTATGGTCTAGGAAACGTCCTAGTCTTATTTATCTAAGAGTTTGGGGATGTGATGCATATGTCAAACTCATACAAACTAACAAATTAGATGATAAGGCAGTTAAATGTAAGTTTGTAGGATATGTCTTGAACTCAAGAGCATACGTGTTCTACATCCTAAATGAACAAAGAACATTTGTCTCACGAAATGCTAAATTTCTACAGAATGAATTCCTTCTCAAGAAATATAGTGGGAGTAGACTTGACCTCGATAAGGTACGAGAAGAATAAACTAACATAGAACTAAACCTCAGGCCCCTCAAAAGGGTAGCGACAGAACAACCACAAGGTTATGAACTCAGAAGGTCTGGTAGGGAAAGACATGAGCCTGAAAGATATGGTTTCTATATTGATGAGGAACATGATCAGGTCATTGATAATGACGATCCCACCAGTTATGACGAAGCAATGCGTGACATTGATTCAGTCAAGTGGCTTGAGGCCATGAAATCCGAAATAGACTCTATGTATCATAATCAAGTCTGGGATTTGGTAGATGCACATGAATGGATAAAACCAATAGGCTGCAAGTGGATTTACAAGTGTACAACTGATGCAGAAGGCAACATCCAAACCTATAAGGCTAGGTTGGTGGCGAAAGGTTATAGACAAATCCAAGGAATTGACTATGAGGAAACCTTCTCGCTTGTTGCAATGATAAAGTCCATTCAAATTTTACTGGCACTAGCTGCACACTTTGATTACGAGATTTGGCAGATGGATGTCAAAAAAGCTTTCCTTAATGGGAACCTCCTAGAGGAAGTCTATATGACAAAACCTGAGGGGTTTGCATCTAAGGATGATTATAATAAAGTATGCAAGCTTAAATGATCCATTTATGGACTCAAGCAAGCCTCCAGAAGTTGGAATATACGATTTGATGAGACAATCAAAGAATTTGACTTCATAAAAAATGTATACGAGCCTTGTGTTTACAGGAAAAGTAGTGGGAGTGATGTTGTATTTCTTGTATTATATGTCGATGACATATTAATCATCAGGAATGATATTCCCATGATGCAAGCCACCAAGCAATGGTTATCTCAGAATTTCTCCATGAAAGATTTGGGAGAAGCAGCCTACATCATCTGCATTAAGATCTACTGTGATAGATCTAAGAGGTTGTTAGGACTTTCTCAATCTATGTACATAGATAAAGTTTTGAAAAGATTCAAAATGGAAGATTCCAAAAGAGGTAATTTACCCACGTGTCATGGAATCAAATTATCTAAGGAGCAATGTCCACATACTCCTTCAGAGAGAGAGCGTATGAGTAGGATTCCTTATGCTTTAGCAATAGGATCGATCATGTACGTCATGCTATGTACAAGACCTGATTTCTCTTATGCTCTTAGCATAACGAGTAGGTATTAGGAAAATCCTGGTGAGCAACACTGGGCAGCTGTCAAAATAATCCTCAAGTATCTAAGAAGAACTAAAGATGTGTTTTTAACATACAGAGACTGTTCTGAGATGAAAGTCATTGGTTACTATCTTGCAGTCTATAGGTACTTGAGTCAGTGGTGTTGTCGACATAGGTCTAAACCATTACTGTAAGTTTTTCTCTACATAGTGGATTGAGCTCTTAGCCGAGATATCCATAGTGGTTTTTTACTCACACGAGTTTTCCACTTCGACACCAAAATATTGTGTTGATTTTTTGTGATGATTATTTATTTTTTGCATTTATATTTTGCATTGAATTAATATTCCTCTTTATTTTAAATTGGTTGACATTGTAGTTGCCTGTTAGAATTCCATAGTTACAGTAATCAGGACTTGTCTTGATTATTGTGTTTAATTTCGTATAGGGTCAGAACCTTAACTAATCACGAACTTTCACATAGTTTCATGGTCAAGTTGAATCTATCTATGACATTCTGAAGGAATATTACTATTCGACTCACCACGGCTATCACAATAATCCATCGGTCCCTCAATTCACTCCACCACCAGCCAGCCCAAAATGAAGAAAAAGAACGAAATCTGCCTTGGTGCAAACTTGTCCCAGTTGATAAGGCCCAACAGGTTTACACTTTCGCGATAACGTGGCTAAATAACTTCAAATGGTAAGGGGCCCAAACAAAAAATGGCCCATCATCATTTTAGAAGCTTTTGGCCAAATTAGACACAAACTCGTCCCAGTTTAAATGGCCCAACAAGTTCATAGCTCATGACGAAAGGTCCAACTGAATCCAAATGATGATAGTCCCCAAACGCAAGTATAAAGGGATGATTTCTATTGGTCATACAACTATGGTTCACATGTGGGTTTATGGGAGTGTAGACAAAGGCCCCTGCTGGCAAAGGATTGCCCACAACTAGGTCTCCCCACTCAAGGGTCCGAGCGACCAAGCAAGCGCACCTTTTTTATACGCGAAGGTACGTGCCAACGAGTGATGATACATGACTGACTGTCAAATGGATTTCTTATTGAAGATTCCCCAGATGGAGGGTGGAGCGAACTCTCTTAAATACCCTTGCCTCTTGGGCTCTTATCGCTACACCAAACCTAACTTTGATAGGATTGTCACTGTCACACACTGCACAAGTCCCATCAAAGTGGGGGTGACTGTAGGTATTTCATTTTTGCATAAGTCCCGATGATGAGCCTAGTATGGAGGCACTACCTGATAAGTTGTGGAAGTCGCGGGAAACGGACGTCGGAAGGGAAAATTCAAAAATCAATACCTTGTTGGACTCAATTCATTTGCTTAGCCTTGGGTTCGCTCGTTGGACCTCTGTTTTACAATTTGTCCTCGGCCCAAAAACCCCGCAACCCACACCAAGCCACACATCCAAGCTCCACACGCCCAAGCCCATTAAATCCCCTCCAAAAATATCCAAACACATTAAACACATGTTAAAATCCAAACAAATCACCTTCCCAAATTAAAGTAAATCAAATCAAATCCCATAAAACCCTTTCCTAAACTAAAACAAATCACCTTCCTAAATTGAAGAGATCATTTCCTTGTAACACACTAATTAAAAGATATCCTCCATGATTCCATGATTTCTTTCCTACCCAAATAAGGACAACCCTAACCCTCTCCTATAAAAAGAGACATAAACCCCACCCTCTCTTCCCTAGCATATTCACGCCAAAAAACACAAAGAGAGTAGCCCTCCATTGCCGTGAAACACATCCCCCCATACAACCCTCCATTACCGTGAAGCACACCCCCAATAAAGCCTCTGTACCACCGTGGAACACAATCGAAACAGCAAGCCTTGAAACCCCCCTCAAACACCTCAGAAACATAGCACAAATAGCCTCCAAAAAAACTGAAGAAACATAGCCCACACAGCCCTCCAAAAACCGCAAAACAGCCCCCAAAACTGCACCTTAATTCACCATAAAAAAGTCCCCTAACACAGCCCACCATTACCGCAAAATAGCAGTCCTGAAACCCCTCAAATTACAGCAAAATACAGCCCCAAACTGCACCCAAAAACTGCCTTAAACCGCATAAACACTGCACCTTTAAACCGCGCGAAAACTGCACCCAAAAACTACCTAAATACCGTAAACAATAACCATAAATAACGACCAGAAAACTGTAGTAAAACAGAGGAAACAACAGCCCAAAACAGCGAGGTGACGAAGACAAACATTGAACCAGTGAACCGGAGGAGTTGCAGAGTATAAACCCTTCCGAAAACCGCGTAACGCACTTCCAAAAAATGACTTAAAAGGTAAGACCTGAGGGCACCCCTTTTATTTATTCTCGTTCATCTTTTTTAATTATTTATTAGTATTCTTTGCATGCATATTGTTGGTTCATGTATGTTATTGTTATTGGATGAATGATTTTGTGCTATCTCTCGTAGTATATCGGATGGAAACCCAAACGTAAATTCCGTAGCCGAATCCGAATGGACGGTAGTGTGGTCTGTACTTGGGATACAACTCCACATACTACTTGAGAAATGCACATATTTCGTTTTATCTAATCTTGTATTTATCCATGATTCATTAGAAATAGCGTGTTATTTCCATGCATGATTTAGTTCTTTCTTTCGCATTAGGAGTTTAATTATCTCCCTTCAATGTTTATGTTTAGACAATTACTATTTATTTATGTTTCCGCATTTATCAATTTAATATGTTCATGAAATTGTGTGCTTATCGTTATGTCGTTTTACTTTTATGCATGCAAACTTAGATATAGGTTATACTCCTATGTATGCAAACTTAGATATAGGTTATTCTTGCATGTGTATGTTTCGTGGAATCGGTTATATTATCGCATAAATCTGTTCATTATAAGTGGCATAAGTAAGGGACCATTTGAACCCAACGGTTTGAGGTCTTCCGTTGCGAGAGGTGAGTGCGGCCTTAAATCATTTCCCAGTTCACACTGGGTGGCGACTCAATTTTATTTCTCTGGTTTAATCCCCCGCAGGCTACTCAGTACTCCCGATCGGGCCACGAGCTTGGAACAGCATCGCCGATTTCTGTGTCCTACAGTAACTCCCCCATGCGTAAGGTTTTCTACAGTACCAGAGATATATAGAGACAGTATTTTAGAAAAGGTTTTCTTAAGTATAAAAGAAAAGAACCAGTTTTCAAACAAGGATTTTATTAGATTGCAAAATAATAAAGTAAGTGTAAATGTTCTATTGCATCAGTCGGAGGCTTAGGCGACAGTGTGATCAGTTGCCTGCCAATAGCTTTTCCGTATTGGGGATATTACAAAGATGGTATCAGAGCATGGTCTAGGGAGTCAATAACTGCAGTAAGAGAGTAGTAGTGTCTTGTATATGTAGTATACTCAGGGTACTACTATATAAAAGAGGCTGTTTACTCTAGTAACCTTGTCTCAAGGTATGTCTTATTATGATTAGTTATAATTCCTTTAAATATAATTGATTATTCTTTTCTCTCTTAATTTCTTAGATTCCATGCCACCCAAGGGAAGAACCGGAGTCAATGGTAGACCCAGACGTGGTAAGGCGCCTCAAGGCATAGATCCGAATCAGAGATCACTAGGACCTCCCACTAAGGCAGATAGGGGGCATTGAGTGGAGTCTATACATGAGAGTGGTGTAGGGGAAGGTCGAGTAGCACCGGTGGTTCAACCTAATGACCAAGTAGTTACAGGTTTACAGCAGATTCAACAATTAAGACTAGCTTTACAGTAACCCAATAAGCCAAACTGTACTTGGATGAGATAGTGTCGTTACATGGAGTACCTATCTCAGTTGTCTCTGATCAAGGTTCTCAGTTTACCTCTAAATTTTGGAAATCATTTCAGAAGGCTTTGGGTTCACAGTTATGCTTTAGTACAGCCTTTCACCCTCATACAGATGGTCAGACATAGCACACCATACAAACTTTAGAAGGAATCCTTCAGGCTTGTGTGATTGATTTCGAGGGTAATGGGACCAATATTTGCCACTTATAGAATTTGCTTATAATAATAGTTATCAAGCAAGTATTCAAATGAGACCATTCGAGGCGTTGTATGGGCGGAAGTGCAGATCTCCAGTTGGATAGTTTGAGGTCGGGGAGAAGAAGTTATTGGGACCTGATTTGGTACAAAATGTCGTAGAGAAAGTAAAGTTAATCAGAGAAAGGTTGGGTACGACTCAGAGTCGCCAAAAGAGTTATGGGGATCACCAGAGAAAGGATTTGGAATTCAAGGTGGGGGATTCTGTGTTTCTAAAAGTATCTCTTTTAAAGGAGTAATGAGATATGGAAAAAAGGGTAAACTCAGCCCTATATTCATTGGGTCGTTTCAGATACTTCGGAAAGTTGGAGGGAGAAGTTATGTATTGGCACTTCCACCCAGCAAGGATATAATACATCCAGTTTTCCACATATCTATTTTATGAAAGTATTTACGTGATAAACCTCATGTGTTGGAGCCCCAGACAGTCGATATCCGTCAAGACTTATCTTATTCGGAACAACCGGTAGCTATTGTGGGTAGAGAGACAAGGAGGCTACGATCTCGATAGGTTCCCTCGATTAAGGTGATTTGGCAACATCGCAAGGAACAAGGGGCTACTTGGGAACCAAAAGAAGTCATAAGAGAGCAATATCCCCAACTCTTCACGGATGAAGGTACACTTCATATTCTTTAAATATTTTAATTCGAGGACTAATCATTTTAAGAGGGGGAAAATTTGTAACGACCCTAAATCTTATAACTAATCAAATAGAGTAATTAGACGACTTAGAAAAGAATTTTCCAAGTGATAGCCGAAATTTTAAAGGCGTAATTAATTAATTAAAAATAAGTGAATGTTTGGGCAATGAAGAAAAATATTAAGCAAGTCAAACCCAAATTTGGGTCCAAATGAATATTAGAATAATAGCCCATTTCCTTGTTTAATTTTCTAGAAAATGCTAGTATTAATTAGAAGGTTATATAAAGGGGAAAAAAGAAGAAGAAAAGAAAATTCTCTCATTTCTTGTGTCTTTGGTCGTGAGTTAGGAGAGGGTTGAGGAAGAGAGGGTTTCCAATTTCTAAACAAATTTCCAATCACAACAAGAGTAACACAACCCAAGCTTCACTCAAAAAGGGAAAGGAGGAAGATTCATCACATTCATAGAGAGGAGGGAAATTGAATACATGTAAGAAAAACTTGAACCAAACCTTAATATTTTGAGTTTTCATAATTTGATGGTTGTAGAATGTTGTTGATTTGAAGATAATGTAGTTGGGATAGTTTTTTGTGAAAGAGTTGGTGTGTGGGAAACTTTTGATGTCTTACCCTAATTAAAGCATTAAGAAAGAATGATGGCATTTTGGCGAATATGAGATGTTGGGAGTGTAATTTAATGGTTAGGATATGTTGAAGTTGTTGTGTTTGATACGTAATGAGATATGGAGTTGATCGCGATGTGTACCCAAAACAAAAACCTGTGTTTTAGCTAGAGTCGTGACGCGAGTCACTACGTGTTGCGTCACGTAACTAAAGTTTTAAAAAAAATTACTTGTTTAATATTTCAAAGGATAGGAGACAGTCTAAGGCACCCGTATCAAGATTAAAGCATGTAGGCACAACACTTATGAGGGGATAATTCAACTAGGACAATGGATTTATTTTAATTTTGAACCATGTTTTGTAACTTATGTTCTAACTCAGTTTATACTAAATAGATACTCGACATAAGCCGCATTCTCCCCCGGTGATGTGAAGCAAAATTGTCCGGATTTCAAATCTGTGAGTGGAGATTTTTCTTTCAAATTGATTTATATTACTTGTTATTGATCAAGACTTATTTCGAGATTTATTTTAAATGCTTTAGGGCATTAGCCTTATTGAATTATCAGTTATTTCTTATGTAAGAAAGTTTTAAGATTTAAATGCATAAGTTTTTAAGTTTTTCGAGGCATGAGGGATAAACCCACCTCAGCCCTGACTTATGGAATTGACGGAAAGAGAATGTGTGCACACGTAATTTAGGGCTAGGGAGCGGCGATACGTAACGCCCATAGACCCTAGTTTCAGGGTCAGGTAGTAGCATGGATTAGCACTACCGGCTCAAAACAGTTGCCCTAGTCCTCTACGAGTATATTTCATAATAGCATGGATTAGCACTAATCAGTATTATTCACAACAGTTGCCATAGTTCTTTATGAGTATATTTCATTAGTGAGACTCTAAATTCAGGCATATCCGTCACAAAATCAAATTTCGTGTCCATAATTCACCCACATGTAAATTATGACGACCACAGATAAACTCTTTGAATCATACAGGTCGAGGTCACTGCATACGTATAATCCATTCATCACAGGTATTCGAATTATTCCAGAGATATAGATACAAACGTCAAATCTTTATCTATATAATCATCTCGACGTTTCTATTAGCAATCCTTTAATAACACTTAGAACTGATTTCTACAGTGTACCACGACCCATGGATTTAACATATTGCTAATTCCATATTGAATACATATGCTCTGTACATAGAGCTGACAGATGCTTTCTTGATACACACAAGATATCCTGAGCATCAGTCCACACCCAACGAATAGGTGGAGGTCTGATCTAAATAGATCGGTGACATGACTTCCATCTAAGTGTGGATGATAACTAATATATCCACAGTGGTATTTCAAGTCACAGAATCATTAGGCTCACTCAACCCGAGAAGATTCTTATTGACATTGGTAGACCATCCATTATGAATCTTCGATGAGTCATTTAGTGTTTATCCGTTATAAACACCTACACGTCTATACGAGTCTCCAAGACTCATGGTTCACTGAGAAACCATCAGAATCCAAGATTCCAATATACGAAATGTACCAGTCTCAATGAGTTTACTTTACTGACCAAGTAGTGTAAACTTTGACCGGGAACTGTCTAAGAATGACAACGTCATGATACAACTCAATATCGGTTGTGACGTTTTTGCAACAGTATAATAACTAATCATTCTAAGGTCTGTTACGTCTTTACTATATTAAAGAAGAAGTTATATAAAAGAAACTGTTCATTTTATTAATAATAAAATGTTACATTAGTATTTACAAGGAAATACATAATAAAATTGGCACTCAGAGCACCAACCCTAGCAAAATCTCCCACTTGCTCTAGTGCCAATATCGATTGTATCTAATACCCATCGACTCCACATGTTTATTAAATAACTTCGGAGGGATGGCCTTCGTAAGCGGGTCTGCTACATTATCTTCACTCAGTACCTTGCACACGACAATGTCCCCTCGTGATACAATCTCTTGAATGATGTGGTACTGTCGTTCCACATACTTCGACTTCTGATGCCCCCTTGGTTATTTTGCTTGCACAATGTCTCCAGTATTATCATAGTATAACAGAATCGGGTTCTCGATTCTTAAGGCTACTTCCAATTCTGTGATAAAGTTCCTAACCCATACTACTTCCTTTATAGCTTCACAAGCTGTAATATATTCCACCTCTGTGGTGGAATCAACTGTCGACCCCAGTTTGGAACTCTTCCAACGAACTGCACCACCGTTAAGGGTAAACACGAATCCCGATGTAGACTTTCTATCATCAGGATCTGATTGGAAATTGGAATTCGTATACCCAATAACTTGCAGTTCGTTTCCTTTATAGATAATAAACTTATCCTTAGTACCTTTAAGCTACTTGAGGATATGTTTAATGGCCATCCATTGGTTATTTCCTAGATTGGACTGATATCTTCTCGTCACACTAACTGGGAAGTTGATATCAGGCCTAGTATATAACATGGCATACATGATGCTACCCAAACACGAAGCATAAAGTTAATTAGACATTCTAGTCTTCTCATCTTGTTGTTTGCATATACATCATCTTCAAAGATGTAAGCCATTTCTGAACGGTATGTTTGTTGTCTTACAGTTACCAAAATTATATTGTTTTAAGATCTTATCTACGTACGTTGATTAGGAACAATTCATTCGGGAAGCGGAACCAAGTTCCAAACTTGATTCTCATGCATTGAGTCCATCTTGGATTTCATGGCGTCTTGCCACTTCACGGAGTCGATGTCCAACATCGATTCTCTATAGGTAAAAGGGTCAGTATCTTCAACTATGAGAACATCGAGACTTTGTTCTTTTATCAAATATAAGCGTTCAGGAGGTCTAGATCCCCTTTGTGACCTACGAAGTGTGTGTGTTGAAGGTTCCTCATCTTCTTGAACTAATGGTTCCTCCATTAGTTTATTGGTTCTAGGTTGTGCTTCATCAAGTCCAACCTGCCTATGATCACCACCTTCAGATAAAAATTCTATTTCTAGAAATTTTACAAAGCGAGCTACGAACATATTTCGATGCTCGGTATCATAGAATAAATATCATTTCATATTTGAAGGATATCCAATAAACCTAAACTTCTGCCCTCGAGGCAAAAGCTTATTTTGCTGAGCCATCCTGACATATGTAGGACACCCCCAAATCTTAACATAACTAAGATTCGATTTCCTACCGGTCCATATCTCATATGGAGTCGTAGGAACAGCTTTAGAAGGAATCATGTTCAAAAGATGTGCGGCAGTTAAAAGAGCATAAACCCATAAGTAATATGGTAAATTTGTATACTCAACATCGATTGGACCATATCCAATAAAGTCTGATTTCTCCTCTCTGACACTCTATTGTGTTACGGAGTGTGTGGAGGGGTACATTAAGCGCGAATCCCATTCTCCTTTAAATAATCAGTGAACTCTACACTCATATATTCACCGCCTCGATCAGATCGAAGGCATTTAATATATTGACCAGTCTGTTTTTCAACTTCATTTCGTAGTTCTTTGAACTTTTCAAAGGTTTCATATTTATGTTTCATCAAATAAACAAAACCATACCGTGACAGATAATTGGTAAAGGTAACG
Source organism: Zanthoxylum bungeanum (assembly GCA_019454045.1). Taxonomy (NCBI): domain Eukaryota; kingdom Viridiplantae; phylum Streptophyta; class Magnoliopsida; order Sapindales; family Rutaceae; genus Zanthoxylum; species Zanthoxylum bungeanum. The sequence continues at coordinate 157,340 of SKCR01033742.1, forward strand.
AAGTAAGAAAAACCACTGTGAGTAGTTTGACTCATTGGACCACATACATTAGAATGTATGAGTTCCAATAGGTTAGTGGCTCGGTGTCCAACACCCGAAAATGGGGCTTTGGTCATTTTACCCCGAATACAAGATTCGCAAGTTGGATAAGGTTCAATGGTGATATCATATATCAAACCATTTTTAACCAATTGGGTTAGGCATTTCAAGCCTATATGACCCAACCTCATGTGCCACAGTTCAGTATTATTTATATCAGATTGTTTACGTTTATTAATTCATGTATTAAAGATATCTTTTGAGGTACGCAATATGCAATGACCATGCTTGTTTGGACAACAAAGGATCTGGATATTATTGCTATCATATAAATACAAAGAACGATTCTTAATATTTACATTATATCATTTAATATCTAATATAAAAAGAGACATAATATTCGCCACACATCCTAGCACAAAATAACAGTCATTTAACAAAATTCTTCCACTAGGTAATGGAATCTCACATATGCCAATTGCAAATCTATCCAGAGAGTCGCCACTCCCGAATCGTAACTGCATCTCCCCAGATTTAGCCGTCTACTTCCCTTCAGCACCTGCAACGTATTGCAAATGTGAATAGGACAAGCAAAATCCAAAATCCAATTATATGTTATAGCTTCACAAGCCAATGAGATATCAATAATAGGAAAAATAAAAATTTCCTTCCTTATTTGTGCAAGATAGTCCGGGCAGTTTCTTTTCCAGTGTCCGACTTTCTGGCAGTGGTGGCACTTATCTTTATAAGCTCTCTTGGGCTTCGTCATCTTAGCCTGCGGAGGAATATTGAAACCCTTATTTTCTTTCATTTTGTTTTCTTTCCTTTCGACTTGGATTGGGAAGAAGCGGAAAGTGAAGTGGGTTTCGAAAGGCGAGTTGGAACTACCTTCCTTAAATCTTCATCTGCTGTGAGAAGCATCTTATGCAACTCACGATAAGAGCAGTGAATCCCATTCATGTTGAAGTTCATAACGAACTGGCGATATGACACCAGGAGTGAATCGAGAATGACACTACGCCCCAGAGTTTCATTGAGAGGGAAATCTTGGCGCCTCAACTGCTCGATCCAATCGATCAAGTGAATCACATGCGGGCTCACAGCCTGCCCCTCATCAAGTTTAGAATGGAATAATTCCATTGAAACTTTAAGAACCACGACCTGTTCCTGATTCATGAACGATTCACGAAGTTGTGTCATCATGTTATACGCATCGTGCATCTCAAAGTAAGTCTTCTTAAACTCCGAAGAAAGAGAACTCAGAATGAATGATTTAACCCTTAAATCATCATCCTTCCATCGCTGGAAAGTCTCATGTTCTTCAAGAGATGCATCAGGAGATATAGCAAGCGGTAATGGACCTTCCAAAATGTACCCTAACTTCTCAAAATTGAGGAAATCCTTAAATCCATATCCCAATCTGCAAAGTTCTCAGCGCCTTTTAGCTTATTCGTATCAAGCATAAGCAAAATGATTGGTTGGAGGTGCCACCATCGCAAATCTATCAAATAGACAGCGAATCAATGGTAAGCAGATAAACAGATAAAAGATCATATAGTTCATATTATATCATAAAGCATTATCTAGATCATGGATTTTTAATCTAAAAATACCTTTCCCACTATTTCATGTAAAACTGTAATCCCCAAACAGAATACAAAATATGTGATTATCAAATCATAACAAAATAGTGAAAGGTCGACCCCATGAATATATTTCAGCTCACAGCTTGGGCACAATCTCGCCTAATATATTCATTAGATAGACAACTCATTATCAATCATTCAATAGTGACTTCTGGGTTTTCGGTCCTTGTCGTTTCTCGTTGTGACAGCTTTGGTACGTTCACAATGAGGCATACCAAGGTTGAACTTGTCAATGATAAATTCTAGATACTTGCGAAACACTGACAGCTTTGGCATGTTCAGGATTCCACTTCACCTAATATCAAATATATTTGGTATAGATAAATTTCTACCGGCCATATCCTCACAGTTTTGGCACGATCTCGGATATAGTCGCAGAAAAATTTATCAATAAGCGGTATTGACAAGACAGACCAATTAATATGCATCAAATACATATTAAATTAAAAACCTTATTTTCATATAGGGATTTTTCCGTAAAAGATGCTATTACTTTATTTAATCAAATTAAATAAACACATGTACGCATAAAGTCAAGATTAAAGTCAACATTAAATTTTAAAGGCATAATCATATATCGGGTGTCCAAAATCAGACTTGCTCTGATACCATTTTTGTTGGGGTTTTAAACGAAACTACAGGGTTAGCGTAGAGGAACACGAAAAACAGATTTTTCCGATTTCAAAAATCTTTCTTGGAACAATTAAATGAAAACTTATTTATTTAATTAACCAATACTTAAAATCTAAAATTTTAACCCAAGAAATCAAATTTCTATTATTTACCGAATTGCCCAAAGTTTTACAATTTAATCATTTTGGTCATTTAATAGTGAAATACATATTTAATTGATTCCAAATCAATCCAAAATAATATATACATGCCTAATACATGAAAATCAAAAATTGCAACAAGATCCCCAATTTTTTTACAAAAGCCGAACATAGCCCAGTTTTTTCTCTTAATTGTAATTTGGCCCCAAATGTTCACAACTTGTCAAGATCAAATCCAATCAATCCCAAATTTAATATACATCAAATTATATCATATATATGAAAAGCCCCAAAACTTGATTAGGTCAATAACCATAATTTCACAAATTACTCAAATTGGACAATTTACATTAAATTGAAAATTCAATACTTTAATCAATCTATTACCATACCAATCAAGTCTCACCATCATGAAATTACTCAAGAAAAATTCTAGGTTAATTATGAATGGTTAAGCAACTCTAGAATGGCAACTTAGATTACAAATTAATCTTATAAGCTTAATTACACTAATAAGCTTATAAATTAAACATACATGCTTAAACACATCCAACAAGCTTCAAACATAATTAATTACAAAATCAAAGAGTAGAGACATCAACTTAGAAACACAAATTGAAGCTAAGATTAATTGAAACAATTTTCATGTAGAAGAAAGGGTGTGAAACTTACAAAATCTCCAAGTTTTTGCCTTTGTTTCCTTTCTTTCTTCCACTTTTTTCTCTCAACTTACTTTGTAAAATATTGTGAAACTTGCCTAAGTCTCTTGTCAAATGAAAAACAAACCATTTTGTATATTCATTAACTTGGCCGAATTTTGCAACAAGAAATTAAATAACAATTATTTAATTTTGTTCAATTTCAATTGGCACACATATTACTTTAATAAAGTTAACAATTATCATCCATAAAGTAAATTAAAATGTGTTCCAATGGCATCATGTCATTTCCAACTTTAATAAAGGAAATCATGTCATAAGATATTTGTAACTTTAATTATATTAATCATATAACATTTATATAATTAAATAATTAAATAAAAATATCTTAAATATATGTATTATATTTACATTAAATATCTCAAATACATATATTAATGATATATGTCAAATATCACAAATTGATATTTTATTATTGTGTATTTAATAATATCAATATTAAATACAAATACACTTTAATTTGGAAATGACGGTTAGGTCCTGATTGCATATATTTTTCGTTTAACCTTTAAATGAGTTATAAATAATCAGTATTATTCATAACAGTTGACCTAGTGCTCTACGAGTATATTTCATTAGTGAGACTCTCTAGATTCAGGCATATCCGTCACGAAATCAAATTTCGTGTCCATAATTCATCCACCCGTAAATTATGATGAACACGGATAAACTCTCTGAATCATACAGTTCGAGGTCACTACATACGTATAATCCATTCGTCACATGTATCCGGATATTCTAGAGATATAAATACAAACGTCAAATCTCTATAGATATAATCACGTCGACGTTTTTATTAGCAATCCCTTAATAACACTTTGAACTGATTTCTACAGTGTACCACAGGCCCATGTATTTAACAGATTACTAATTCCATATTGAATACCTATACTCTGTACACAGAGCTGACGGATCCGTTCTTAATACAATAGGATATCCTGAGCATCAATCCACACCCAATGAACATGCGGATGTCTGATCTAAATAGATCAGTGACGTGACTGCCATCTAAGTGTGGAGGATAACTCATATATCCACAGCGGTATCTCAAGTCAAAGAATCATTATGCTCTCTCAACCCGAGAAGATTCTTCTTGAAATTAGTGTACCATCCATTAAGAATATTTGGTGAGTCATTCAGTGTTTATCCGCTATAAACACCTACACGTCTATACTAGTGTCCAAGACTCATAGTTCACTGAGAAACCATCGAAATCCAAGATTCCAATATACAACATGTACCAGTCTCAACGGGTTTACTTTACTGACCAAGTAGTGTAAACCTTGACCGGGAACTGTCTAAGAATGACAGTGTCGTGATACAACTCAATGTCAGTTACGACGCTTTTACAACAGTATCATAACTAATAATTCTAAGGTCTGTTACGTCTTTACCATATTAAAGAAGAAGTTATATAAAAGAAACTGTTCATTTTATTCATAATAAAATGTCACATTAGTATTTACAAGGAAATACATAATAAAATTGGCGCTTCGAGCACCAACCATAACACTCACCCCCACCACTTCCCAGTTCTTTTACAGGATTCGTCTTTTAGTGAGCCACGTGCTACTTTTGGAGACCTAGCTCGAAGACAAGTGTTATGCTGCAGTCACTAGTCATGGGGTCCATCTTTTACGATCTATGTTCATATAGAATGTAGTTCTCTGGAATGTCATTTTGTCGTACCATTGACATATATTTGATGTTGTATAAATACTATATATACTTTTAGATATGTATATATATTTTGTTTCATGATCTCGCATTTAAGTTTATTTTACGTCTTTAAGTTTGCATGTGTGGAAATTATAGATTGCATAATAATAAAATAAGTGTAAATATTCTATGGCATAAGTCAGAGGCTTAGGCAACAGTGGGATCAGTTTCTTGCCGGTAGCATTTTCGTATTGGGGATGTTATTGTGTTGGTGGACTTGTATTTCGGACCTTCGATAAATCTCTTATAGTTCCAATATGAAATTATTTATGTTCCATTCCATACAGCCTGTAGTATTAGGGGGCATAATATTTTCATACGATCTCTGATTTTTATGAATTTTATATCATCGGAAAGCAAAAGCTGAGACCTAACATTGTTCCAAATTCGAACTAGAAGTGGGATGAAAATTATGATTTCCGTGGCTGCTAGAGTAAATTCGAGAATGAGCTAGAATTGAGTGATGTGTAAAATTTTGGACCACTCATTTCATAACAAAAAATCAGCCATTTCCTTATAAATAAGAGACTATTCACCCATCTTCTTCTCAAGCAAAAACGTGAGCCATGGTTCTAGGGAGTTCTCCAATTTTCTTCATTCTCTTGGCAATTTCTTAGGAAATGGTGATGATTTTCAAGTTCCAAGCACACAAAGTAAGCTCATTTGTCTTCTTACTTCCTTTAGTCTTGAGTTAATGGCATTAATCTTCTTCCCCCAAATTCGCACATGGAAGAACCCTAAAATTCTTTTCTTCATTTAAGCTTTGATCAAGCAGCTAACATGCATAAATATGCATTTCATGATGGTATAAGAAGGGAATTAGTATTATTTTATGAAATGCCCAAATTCTTATTAACTTAGGGCATTGGCCGAAATTGTAAAGGTCTTGAAGGGGATGGTTTTTACTTATTGATGGTAATTGATAGTGAAGCATGCATTAGGCAATGTTTGATGTGAGTTGTTTTGGGTTTAAGTTGGTAATTTAAGTTGCATTTTTCATGAGCATTGGATGAATTCGTTTGTGTGTGAGAGATTTGAGTTTCTGATATAATGCTTATTCAAATGCTTGGATGATGTTTTACACATGTTGAAGTGAAGATGAGGGTGTTGAAGTTGCCTTGGGCAGTGATGATGGAGAACTGGTATCAGGCCCTGAGATCTGGCTAGTGTCGCGACGACTAATATGTGAATGCCCTCTACCTCGGGTCAGTTATGTGGAAGACTCGAGTCGGTCATATGGAAGACTATGGTCAGTAATGAGGAAGACTCGGGTCGGTCGTGTGGAAGACTCAGGTCGGTCATGTGGAAGACCCGAATCAATCATGTCGAAGACTCAGGTTAGTCATTTGGAAGACTCGGGTCGGTGCTGTGGAAGACTCGGGTCGGTGCTGTGGAACACTCAGGTCGGTCGTGTAGAAGTTGCGATGCTCAGCACCAGGCGTTGTGACATAAAACATGAAATGCTCTATACATGAGTCTACTAGTATGGACGTCGCGACGTCTAAAAGAAAAAAATTCAATTCATTTTAATTGCAACTTAGGATGTTAGAGTGATGAGTGGTAAATGTATCATTATTTCCCACTTATTTGACCTAATATTTTTTATAGTTTCTTGAGTTTTATGAATATTTTGATGTTTTTTGTGTTATTTTGTAGATAAATAAAGTTTCAGGACATTCTGGAGGTTATTTGGGGCCAAAACAGTGAAAAATGACATCAAAGGGCAAAAAAATTAATTTGGCGCGTCGCGACGCTTAACGTGCACCAACATGTGCTAACTTACACCACTTCATGCTAAAATAAGTCGTGCCACATGTCAAAATCTGAGAAGTCTGCTAACATGCACCGGATGCTAACGTGCGTCTGCCATGTGTCAACATCAGAGGAGATCAGCTAACGTGCACCGTGACACGTGTCATCATCCTATGGTGCCGACAATCACCATCGCCAACTTGTCATCCACGTGTCAGCCACATAAACGTCCACATCAGCAACATGCCAAGTCAACATGCCATGTCATCGCCACGTCATCATCAGCCATCATTGCATGCCACGTGTCGCAATCTCATGGTGCTGACAATCCACATCGCCACATATTGCCACGTCAGCACAATCATTCAGCTCTCAGCCGCCTCTGCCATGTGTCACCTTATCACCTTATCCACCTACCACGTGTCGAACTCTCCGCAAGCCACATGTCACCTTATCACCTTATCGACCTGCCACTCGCGCAAGGAGTTCGCGTCGTGACGCGCAGGTCCTATCGACGCCTATAAATTCAACTCGAAATTTCAGTTTCAGATGTACCTTCCTCTCTGTAATTCTCTGAATAAATAAGGAGTTTGTATCTAGTTTTCTTTAAATTTCAGTTTGTAATTAATTTTATTTACTTTCTGTAATAGTAATTTACTTTCTTTACTTTTTCAGTTTTTACTATTCAGTTATGAAGAGGTAACTTCCCCCTGCTAGGGTGAAAGGTAAAACTTTTATTACTGCTATTTAGAATAATCTCCCTTGATTATAATATATTTACTATTTAAAATTTGACTTAACAAGGATACCGCTATATTGGTCGGTTCGTAATCAATTATAAACTAGTTTTAACCTGACTAAGCATGTATACCGTCTGGTTGGTCAGTTGGTAATTACCGCCTATATGGCTGGTTTATGGATAAATAATGATACCGCCTCTATGGTCGGTTGGACTTAATTTGACTTAATCAGGTTACCGCATATATATTGTTGGTTGGTAATATCACACAAGTTAACATATTATATTAAGGGAGATATCTAAAATAGTAGTGATAACAGTAGATCCTCTAGCCCTAGCATTTTCTTTTATTGTATTTTTCTTTATTTACTTTCCATAATTTTACTTTTGAATATTTTACTTTATGTCTTTTATTTTTAAGTTATTACTAGCCCTTGTTATGTGTCGTAACTATGTTAGTTATTTGGGGTTGTGATGAATTCCAATATCACCGGTTTATAAGGGGTTATTTTATAGTTTGGGTAATATAAAGGTTTATTTATTAAGTCTTAAGCTTAATGCTTCTTATTAACTGGCCATTAATAAGATTGATCTGGTAAACTTAAAATGAACTTGAAAAATGGATTTTAGGTTTAAGACCCTAGACTCAATAGCCCACGATCTTCCTTGAGGATAGATAACCCTTTAATAGATTTCCTTACAGGATAGGAATTTACCTGTCGGGCAGGGGTAGCCATAATTGGAACTTAATCTTAATGATATCAGGTAACTTTGTTGACATTTGACTATAATTAATTGGGTTACATTGGGTATTTGTATTTGACCATCGGAAGAGGCTTTTACATATTTCGTGTTCCAGGTTAATAAACCAATATATTACACAACATAAAATAACCACTTCATCATTTAAAATGATATTGGAAGAAATCACAATCCTGGATAGTTTAATAAATTTGAATTTTCCTCAATCTACTTTTGCGTCTTTTATTTACTTGTTTTAATTTTAAAGTCACTATTCAATCAAATCAACCAATCCATTAGATACTAGTAATCATTTGGCCTTATAAAATTAATAGCTTAGGTATTAAGTTCTCGTGGGATCGATACTTTTTATACTACTTGAATGATATGTGCACTTGCGTTATACGCATGTGATTACGCATCGGTCAAGTTTTTGGTGCTTTTGGCGGGGAATTATTTATCTTTCACTATTAGTTTTGGGGTTAGATACGTTACTTGTATCTAATTTCGTTTTACTTATTATTTTTGTTTTCTTGTGTTTCAGGTTCTCAGACACTACATCAGACGAACCAGAAGCTTTGATCTCCGACCGCTTGACCCAGAAATTGAAAAAACCATCAGACAGTTGAGAAGGGAAAGGCGAGAAGGCCAAGAAGCTATCCTTAACATAGAACCTGAACCCTTAGAAGTGTCACCACCAATTCCCATTCGAGACATAACCATTCTGGTGGTTGACGGCTTAATTTCCTGTATTGTATTTCCTCTCTTATCAGCAAATGCATGTGACATCAAAACATGCATTCAGATGATTCAGCAATCAGTTCAGTTTGGGGGGAAAGCAACTGAAGACCCTAATGCTCACATCAGCAACTTTCTGGAAGTTTGCGGCACTTTCAATTACAACCGAGGAGCTGAAGAAGCAATGAGACTGCATATTTTCCCATATTCCTTGAAAGATAGAGCTAAAGACTGGCTACATTCACTACCAGCAGGTTCCATCACAACTTGGAACACTCTAGCCAGCAAATTCCTTACAAAGTATTTTCCACCAGCCAGAATAGAAAAACTGAGGAATGACATCACATATTTTGTACAACAAGACTCGAAAACTCTCTACGAAGCTTGGGAAAGGTACAAAGATTTGCTCCGAAAATGTCCTCATCATGACATTCCAAAATGGCTTCAAGTCCAAACTTTCTATAATGGACTTTCTGGACTGATGAGAACCACAATTGATGCTGCTGCTGGAGGAGCTTTGATGGCAAAATGAGAAGATCAAGCCTGGGACTTAATCGAAGAAATGGCTAACAATAATTCCTTGTGGCCAACAGGAAGGAGCATGATCCAGAAAATTGTAGGAATTTATAAAGTTAGAGCCAACTCAGCAGTCAAGGCTAAGCTAGATCAGATATGCAAATTCATGGAGACTCTCGGTATGCAAGGCAATATTGGAGCCACAAGTTCACCATATGGAGTAGCAACAGAACCAAACCAATAAGAAGAGATGGTGAATTATGTCAAAAATTTTAACAAATAGGGGAACAATCCATATTCCAACACCTATAACCCAGGGTGGAGGAATCATCCTAATTTCTCATGGAGCAACAATTCAGGGCAAAAGAACTATCCACCACCCGGATTCCAACAGCAACAGAACAAAGGCCAGAAGCAGGGAAATGAACCAGGAATAGCGGAAGTGCTGACTCAGTTAAAAAAATATGATGCTATGTTTCAGAGCCAATCGCCCTCTATTAAAGCACTGGAGAATCAAATTGGACAACTGGTAAATGCCCAGAGTTACAGACCGTCGGGAAATCTTCCCAGCAAAATAGAACTGAATCCAAGGAACCGAGGGAAAAAACAATGTCATGCCATCATTTTAAAAAGTGGTACTGAAGTAAACAAAGATGTTGGAATCAAGTCATCCATTGAGGAAGTTCCAAAAGAAGCAGTTCCACAGATGGAGGAAAAAGAAGCAAAGGAAAAAGAACCTGAAAGAATCACTCTACCTCCACCTTTTCCACAGCGTCTCCAGAAAAACAAACTGGACAAGCAGTTTGCTCGATTCTTGGAGGTGTTCAAAAAGCTGCATACCAACATTCCATTTGCAGAAGCTTTGGAACAAATGCCCAGCTATGTCAAATTCATGAAAGATATTCTTTCATGAAAATGGAGATTGGGAGATTACGAGACAACATCATTGACAGAATAATGCAGTGCCATCATTCAGAGGAAGCTTCCTCCAAAGTTGAAAGATCATGGCAGTTTCACCATTCCTTGCATCATAGGAGAACATAACTTCGGTATGGCTTTGTGTGATCTAGGTGCGAGTGTTAACTTGATGCCTTTTTCTATTTTCAGGAAATTGCAAATTGGAGAAACAATGCCTACCTCAGTCTCTCTACAACTTGCTGATAGGACGCTTGTATTTCCGAGAGGTGTAATTGAAGATGTTCTGGTCAAAGTTGACAAATTCATTTTCCCAGCAGATTTTATTGTCCTTGATATGGAGGAAGACGAAGACGTGTCGATCATACTCGGAAGACCATTTTTGGTTACAGGTCGAACTGTTATTGATGTACAAAAAGGAGAACTAACCATGAGGGTACAGGACCAAGAAGTAAAATTCAGTGTTTTCAAAGCCATGGAATTCCCTAATGATGAAAAGAATGAGGAATGTTTCAGACTTGATGTGATACATAGTACCATCCAGAACTCCAATGCAATGCAAAGTTCTACTGACAAACTGTTTGTGGAGCCTGAAGATAAAACGTTATGCGTACTGAAGAAGCCTATTCTTGCACTACAAGCAACAGAAGAGAAACAGTTCCACCAGCTCAAAGAATTGAAGGAATTTCACATACAGCCATTTGAGAATGCCAAATTGTACAAAGAAAAGGCCAAGAAGAAACATGATGAGAAGTTAGTGTGCATACCACTAGAACCATGACAGAGGGTACTGTTAAACAAATCAAGGTTGAAACTCTTCTCATGGAAGCCAAAATCAAGTGGTCAGGTCCATTCCTAATCACCAAGGTTTTACCAGATAGAGTTGTTGAGTTACTTGATCCCAACACCAACGAAACATTCAAGGTTAAAAACAAGCGTGTCAAGCACTACTGGGGAGAATCATTTGAGCGTCAAAAAGAAAGTGTCACACTTTCATATTCAGCCTAATGTTCGAGAAGTCACGTCTAGCTGACGAGTTAAACTTAGCGCTCGCAGAGAGGTAACCCATGCAATTTGTGTATATATTGTGATCTGGTGTGTTTTATTTTTGTGTGTTTAATTTTTGTAGGCAAAGTCATTTCACGATGGAAGAGGCTCTCGCAAATCTTCACAAGAAATTTCCTTCTTTGCTTCAAAAATCTCTGATGAAAGTCTGCAAAGCTCGCTTGGAACGGATGAGACTACTAATGATCAAAGGTATTCCAACTGACATTCGTTGGATTATTAAAGCACGAGTCTGATTTGCAGGTGAGTCTTCTGACTCTTTTATTTCACATCTGCCTAGTTTAGGAAGAAGCACCTATGCTAAAAAGAGAAGAGCTAAAGGAATGGGTGTATGCTATAAATGTACTCGCATGTTTTGTGATACTCGTTGTCGTTCTTTAGGAATTATGTCTGATAACCGTGAAGATAAGATTAATTTCATTAGGGATAGCTTGAGTAAGGAGTCTTTGGATGACATATCTAAAACTCTTGATACGCATCCCAGTGGATATATATAATATCACGAAATTTGCGTGTTATATACACAATTCCAAAGAGAAAGACAATAGTTAAGTCTCGGGAATCTGACTCAAAAAGACCCCATTTGCAAATTTTTAAGAAAATTAGATGGGAAGCTTGTCTTTGACACATAGACGTAATCAAACCGTAAATTATTGTAAATATTATACCTCTTTGTTTTTTTCCTAATAATTGTGATTTGTTTTGTTGTTTCTTTTATTTTTCTCTGACCGGATCCAGACCGTTTTGACCTTTCACGATTTACTGTTTTGCTACTAATCGTTCTTTGGAAGATACTAGTGCTATTATTACTCACCCATTTTCAGGTGTTATAAATTCAACTCATCTTTGCACTTTTGAAGGCATCCAGATTTGAGAAAAGAGACATACATAAAATGGAAGCTACTTCAAGAAGACGAGTTGTAAATATCTGTGTCTTTTGTGGTACTAGTGTTGGTACTAAGCCACAATACGTAGCAGCAGCACAGGAATTAGGACGAGTCATAATTGAGAAGAATATGCACCTAGTATTTGGCGGAGGTAGTCTTGGACTAATGGGGATCGTTTCAAAAGCCGTACAGGATGGAGGTAGTCAAGTTCTGGGAATCATCCCAAAACCCTTGGCAGAGGTAGATCTTATAGGATCATCAAACGAAGAAGAACTGATCGTGCCATGTTTCTCTGAATGACTGGTGGAAATGATTAACCGTGCTAATGCTTTTATTGCTTTGCTAGGTGGCTTGGGTACGTTGAAGAAGATTTTTACAGTGCTATCTTGGGCGAACTTGAACATACACCAGAAACCAATTGGATTGTTCAACGCATATGGATTTTATGATTTTTTGTGTATTTCTTGATGATGCCCGGAGAAATGGATTCGTGTCAAAACCTTTAAAAGAACTCCTCTTCGCTGCCAGAACTGTCCAGGATTTAATTGACCAAATCTTAGCCTATGAACCTCAAATTGACCCTATCATTTCCAAGATAAAATGGTCCGATGATGATCGTGGTAAGAAGCGTCGGATAAATCTGGATCTTAACCTTTAAATTTCCCATTTAGATGTAGAATTTCAGCTAACAAGTTACTATCTTCTAAACTCTTCTTCTACTGTTCAAGACATTTGGGACAATGTCTCATTTAGGTTTGGGGATGGGGAATAGTTGATTAGTATATTGTTTGTATGTTGTTTTTAGTCCAAAATTTTTCGAAAATTACAAAAAAAAAAATTTAAATTTTTACAAAAATAAAAAAAAATATTTTGTGTTTTTTTGTTTGATTAATTGGGTGAAATTGGTGTGAGATAACTGTGTAAGGAGTTTCCACTCCTGAGACGTGTCTAAAACCTATTTTGGAAGAAGTTAATTATTGTTTATTTCCTTTTAAATTATTTAATTTATGAATTCTCCATAAAACTGACTAAAATGAATCTTCATATGCTCAGTTGACAAGTATTATCGACATGCATGGTAACATACAGACATGAGTTGTAATTGACAAGTTTGTAATATTCAGTGCTCTAGTTTAATTGGAGGAAGCATCTATGAAAAGCGATGGGATAAAAAAAAAAAAAACTCTGAGATCCGAGTTATTAAGTCTGTAGGGGTGTTTTAACACCTAGTGCCCTAAAACCAACTGGTTTGGGAGCCACTGGCCCAATTCTTCCTACATGGATCAAAGGTGTTACAAAATATATATATATATATATATATATATATGAAGTATGAGTAATTAAGTCTGTAGGGGTGTTTTAACACCTAGTGTCCTAAAGCCAACTAGTTTGGGAGTCACTGACCTAAAGCTCGTTACATGGATGGATGATATTGTATATAAATAAAAAATAAATAAATAAAAATAAAAATAAAAATAAAAAATCAGAAAAATTATTCCATTGCTGCAAAAAGGTGTGAATTCTGATAAAACTTTAGGACAAAAATATTACTCTCTTATCAACTGCACTTGTGATTATTGTGGGCAAAAATGAGTTGATTAAAATTTTGTTGGCTGTGTATATGGAGAATGGTAAATATAATCGGAGAATTTACTTATTCGGTAATTTAAAAAGAAACAAAACGACTAGTAACTTGGAGTAGAAGTTTAACCTAATTAGTCACTAATTCTCTTTTCTCTTTTCTCTTGTCTTTTTGCTTTTGTGTGCATTAGTTTTGCTATCTTTTTACTTTTATAAATGTTTGTGGGTATCATTGCTGTAAACCTTCACGAGACTTCAACTCGACCACTAGGTGTTGGACAATTATGACCCATAGCATCACTATTTGTACATAACATATTGTTGTTGTACAAATTAACTATGTGACAAAGGAAATTGCTCTTTTATCATTTGTAATTAGATTACCGGGATATATAAATGATAAAAGTCCATATGATTAGTACCAGATTAATAAGATATGAAACTGTATTAATCCACGTAAGGTTTAATCATTAAATATCCCTAGTCGTAGTATTATCGAGACTGGACATCGATAATGCGGAATAAGCTAGTATTACACTTGTGCGTGTTATGGAAGCGTAACGACATAGTTCTTATATGTTTGGGTATTGGATACTCATGCAAGTGTAATAGGAGGTTATGTTTACCGATGGTACGGAAACAGCTTCGCTCTGGATAGACCCTTCGGAATCTCATTGGTAGTATGACTATGTTTCTATGGGAATCCGAATCAAGGTAGGTGTATTTGGTCTTAACCTGAGACTTGCATCGCTAATACTTGCGACAATCGGTATACTTTGGTTTTGTTCATCCGTGGCTTTAACAGGTTCTGTGTATGCCTCTTCTGGGTATACTGAGAATCGTAGTGTATTGGGTGTGATGTCAAGATGGAAGTATCATTTCAGTCATATGGAGATGATGATCACGCAGGATACGGGACTGGTACTCTTGTATGCTGCAGCTATCGGGGTAATATGACAAGGTCATGATTATCCGATTATAGAGACTAGTTACCAGAGATCCGATATATGCTTCGTACGGGGCAGACATAATTCCAGCCCCAGACCTAGCATGTTATATTAGATACTGGATCATAATACGCAATACTACGTATGCTACACCTGACAAAGATTATATATTCCTTTAAAGAATATTTCTGGAGAATTGGGTAGGCACGATGCTTTGCTAGAAGCCAACCATGTCTTGTAAATCGGTAAGAACGTGGTACCGGGTACGCACGTATTCGGATAGTCCGATGACCGTATTTACTGCCAATATATCCAGGGATCTCTTAGGTCACCTCCCAAAGATTCACCGATGATGTTTGACTCGAATAGAATTAATCTGGGATTAATTATGAGAGGGAGAGAAAATTAATCTTGGATTAATTACAGTAATAAATTAATCTGGGATTAATTAAAAGAGAAAGAATTAATCAGGGATTAATTGTGTCGAGAATTTATCTGGGATTAAATTCGTCGAGAAGAGAGAACTCGATTGATTTGGAATTAATTGGTAAAGTAAATTTAATAGTTAAATTAGATTTTACAATTTAATTTATTTATTGGGCTAAAATAATATATTGGATATATTAAATGAAATCGGATTTCAAAGCGGAATTAAATTGGATTTTAATTCTAGCGAACGAATTATTTTAGAATTAATTCACAAGCGACTTTCGTAATAATTTTGCTATGCATTATTATTTAATTAAATTGGATTTAATTAAGTCACAATGGTAAAATTCGTTTAATTCGGAATTAAGCGAACCCAAGCCCAAGCAAAGTTGCGTGTTGGATTAGCCGACTTAAATTTGGAATTTAAAAGTGGTGGGACCCACTTCACTTACATCACATGTTAGACATTGATGGAAGTGGTTAGGCATAAAATAATGAGTTTGATTTGTTGAAAGATGGCATGGCTTTACTTATAACACACTCAAACTTATTCCACACACTCAAACTCCTTATATTTAATTTGGTCCACTTTAGAAGTGCAGATTTTTACTATTCACACAACAACCATCTCTCTTCTCTTTCTCAAATGGGCGTGACTTTCTCTTCTCTCCCATGGATTTTTCTTCAAAAATCTACATAGCTAGCACTTTAAGGAGTCAAAGGAAGGTGATATGGAGACTCACCCGTGAATTTGGAACTCAATCTCAAGCTCCGAAACTTCCAACACATCCAACAAAGAAATAAAAGTTTTGAACTCAATCCAATCAATGTGAGTATTCCGCAACTCCCTTAGATTAATTCACACACAAATCACTCTTAGACGATCTTGGCATGTTCTAGGAACACTTACAATGGTATCAGAGCGATCTAAGTTTGATTTGAATTTATAGGGTTCATGACTTTAAATTTGGGTATTTTTGCTTGGAGCATGAAAATGCAAAATTGGATGTTTGGTTGATGTTAGATGATGATTACTTAGAGTTTTGCATCATTGGATTTGTGTAAAATTGATTAGAATAATTTTCCCAAAATCCTTATGTTGGCCGAATGCACCCTAGGTAGTGTCTCATGGTGATTTTTTGAATTTTGACAAATTGATATGTTAAAAGCATGAAATGAATATTAATTGTTGTTTTAATTATATTGAAATCAAAAAATGGATGTTATTTCGTGTAATTGTCGTGGGATACAGGCATGTTTTGATGAATTATTTTGCTTCAATTTGTGTCGGACATAAATTGAAAATGTAGAGCATGATCAATTGAATAATTAGTGTTTTGAAAGCATTAGATTAATTAATTAATTATGGTAATTACGCTTGAATTGAATTAATTTGTAATTTTGAATAATGAGTTAATTTAATTTATTGTATTTGGGCTTAATGGGCTTGGTTGGGCCAAGTTTGGTTAGGATAATTGGTTGGATCCAATTTGGCCTAAAACCATTTCCATAAAGTCCAGATATGATAATTGGGCCTTTAAAATTTTAATTGAGCCTAATGGGCCTAGATTGATTTTTGGCATAGGGTGATTCCTAATTGGGCCTTGGCATCTTGGGTTTGACCCATAATTGACAAAGCCCATGCCTTAAGAATTAATTGAAAGCCCATTGGACTTTAATTGAATAGTATTGGATATTAATTGGGCCTTTGAGACCCGTTAAGATTGGATTTGGAATCCAAGTCTAAAAGGCACTATTGAAAGTGTAATTATTTAATTTGGAATTAAATATGAATTAGTATTGAATATAATTTAAATTGGATTTAAAATTGTAGTTCGATATAATTCAAGAATACGTACTTTGAGTATTTATTCTTAAAGGAGTAGGACTCGAGCAAATCAAATCGTTGTTTGAACATTGGATGGTCACTAATCAAAGATTAATTAATTAGATTAGATTGATTGATAACATGCTTTGTGTGAATACTTAGTTGTATGAATGAATAATGTATATCGGATGGATATTAGAATGGAGAGGGCAATTTTGGTAATTATTTTAATAAATTTAGAATTTATTAAATTGGACCTGCGTGTCCAGCCTATTATCTCATTATCTCATTGTATTTCTCTTCTCACCAATTCCCCTCAATGTAAATGAGGTTTCTTTAGAAGTATTATGTAATTGGGTAGAAGTATGAAATGCTAGCGGGAGAGATGAAAGTGACAGATTTGTTCTAGGAACAAGTTTGTTATATATCCATCCGAATATCATTATTATTTTATTCGCGCCTTATTATGCTTTTAGAATGCATGCTTAAGGGTGTATGATGAGACCTAATTAAGGATAATAAATTGGTTTCCAAATCGCGACAAAACCCTCATTTTATATTAAGCGTTTTTTTTTCTTCCATTGAGTGATTCTCTCTCAAGATCCAAGATTGGCATTGGTTTGTTGGCCAAAGTCAAGACCTTTGTCCATCGCGGATGTGTTTGAATCATGAAGGCTTTGTTCCATATCAAACGCCTTGGGCAAGTTGTGATTTATTGGTCAAATTCAATGTCACTTCTTGTTCTTCAACCTAGATTACGAAGCTTTCCCACTGTCAATAGGTCACGCTTGATTGGTTTCATTAAGCTTGTTGAGCCAAAGCTAAGGCTTAGTTGATTCAGAAGAAAAAGGTTAGGGAATATATCGGATATATTGGCATATATTGGATATATCTTTCGGACTTGGAGGTCCACCTACTGGATCTAGGAATTGGATAGGATCCAATTGTTCTTAGAGATCTACCTAGTTAAGTTTCATACAATTTGTTGGCCAAAGTCAAGGTTGTGTGTTATTTAACGAGATCCTAGCCCACTAGGAAACTAGGTTTCCCGAGTACTCCACTGAGGGTTAGAGGCTCGCCGAAAAATAATGAGAGGCAAGCATTAAATTTTCAATTTCGTTTAGATACTTGCCAATATGCGCTCATTTCAATTTTCGTAATTAATTATTTATATATATATATATTAGTTGGAGTAATATTCAATTGTTATTTAATTGAACAGTTGAACTTTGTTCAAACTATTTCATTTATAGTTGATTATATAATTGGATTATAGTAATCAATATATTTGAATTTAACCAATCAAGTTGTAGTTAATTATATAGTTAGACTATAGTAATCATTACATTAGATTGTACCCGAAATCATTGATTGGATAGTTGGACTATAGCAATCAAGATAACTGGAAAGATTAGCATCAAAGAACATAATCCTGGGTGAAAATGTCTTTAACGACATAATTTTCTAGAATGGGAAACGAATCTCAGGATAGTCCTGGGAGTTGAGAAGTTACTCTATTTGATAAAGCGACCTCTCGGGCCTAAGTTCGGAGTTGAGCAAATAGTAGAGCATGAGCTTTAGAAGACTCATCAAGATAATAACTTTAGTGTTCAATCTATATGCTTGCCACAATGACTCCTTAATTTCTTCGTCAGAACTAAGGATTAGATCCTTAAACCATGATGTTGAAATGAAAAGGATCTTCATAGATCTATTCTTAGATCTTAAAAGTACTAATTGCAAGAGAAAAAACTCTTGGAGAGTTAATGGCTATGCTCAATGAGACAGAGCCAGAGCTTGCAAAAGGGCAAGAAGCGCAAGACGCATCTTACTTCAACATCCCAGAAGGTCAAGGCTTGACCGAAGGCTTCTAGGGATATGAAAAGGGGCAAAGGAAAAATCATCACTGTCTTCTATGAATACAAAGGACATATCCCAAGATGCCTACCAAAACAGTGGCAAACGGGGTCACTGAAAGTGTGACTGCCGTATGGATAAGCCAGACATGAAGGAAGTGAAGACGGACAAGGATCCGACTTCAGGTATGTTTGTTATAAACATGTCCACTGCTGGTTTTAAAATTGGATTTTAGATACTGGATATGGTACATAAATATATGTACTGATGTACGGAATCTGCTGATTACCAGGAGACTGGCTTCAGTTGAGATCCAACTGCGAGTCAGAAACGGGACGAGAGTCACTGTTTTGGCTGTGGGAACCTAAGCTTGGGAACTGCCTTTTGAGCATGTACTTAAATTAGGAGACTGTTCTAATGTACCTAGTTTGACTAGAATATTATCTCTATATCTAGTTTAACTCGTTGCGGGTATACCTTTATATTCTAGAACACTAAGTGTTTTGTTTATAAAGATAATATTGAGATGTACACATTAGATGTGAATAACAGTATTTATATTTTGAATATAAATGAATCTCAAACATATAATATAACAAACAAAAGCTCAAACTTTATAAATCTGTTGAGACTTAAAAGTGGCATTGTTGTCTGAGACACATTAACAAGACTCGTATATCCACACTTTTGAAGAGTGGATACTAGGACGGATTTGATTCTAATTCAAATGATGTCTACGAATCTAGTTTATTAGGCAAAATGCCTAAAAGACATTTTACTTGGTAAAAGTGCAAATGCCACCGATCTGTTAGCCATTGTTCATGGTGACGTAAGTGGGCCCATGTCTAGCTAGGCTATAAATGGATATGAATAATTCATAACCTTTATGGATGTGGCATCACGTTACGGTTATGTGTATCTTATGAAACACAAGTCAATAACTTTTGAGTAATTCAAAAAGTTTCGACACGAAGTAAGAAAACAGACCGGTAAAAGTATTAAAAACATTACGGTCGAACTATAGTGTAGAATACTTAAACATATGAGTTTCAAGATTACTTGAAAAGTATGGTATTCTTTCACAGTGGACTCCTCCCGGGATACCTCAATTTGACGGTGTGTCCGAACAGAGAGACCGAACTTTGTTAGATATAGTAAGGTTTATGATGAGTCGCTGTGAGCTACCAATTTCCTTCTAGGTAATGCATTAAACAGTGCAATACTTATTTTGAATAAGTTTCCATGTAAATTGTTAGACATATTTCATATTAGATATGAACAGGAAAGAAACCGGGTTTCTCATTCATGAAGATTTGGGATGATGGGCATATAATTGAATGTTTGGATGATACCAAACTAGAACCCAAATCGGATAAGTGCCAATTTGTAGGTTGTCATAGGGAAACCAAAGTATAATACTTATACAACTCACAAGAGAACAATGTAATTGTTGCTCTTCATGCGGTTTTCCTAAGAGGAATTCCTATATGCAGTGGTAAGTGGGAGGAAAGTAAAACTCGATGAAAATCAGAGTAATACTATTCCAGGCACCGAGTCCTCTTGGAACACCAACAGTTCATCAGGGATGAAACTGTACCAATAATCTTCGAATACACAACAACTGCGTAGGTCGGAGAGAGTCAGAAAACAACCTGGGAGGTATGGGTTTCTGATCTCACCTCATGTAGATATCAATCTTATTGAGGAAGATGAACCGGCTACGTATGAGGAAGTGATACAAGGTATCGACTCCTTTTATGGCAAAGTGCCATGAAGTTCGAAATGGATTTCATGTATACAACCAAGTTTGGACACTGGTTGATGTACCAGAAGGCATTGTGTCTGTTGGTACTAAATGAGTCTTCAAGGAAGACATACATGGATGGAAATATATAAATGTACACAGCTAGGCTTGTACAGAAAGGGTATCTTCAACGACATAGTGTCGACTACGACGAAACTTTTTCACTTGTTGCCATGATTAAATCCATTTGGATAATGCTTGCTAATGCTGCACAATTCATTTATGAAATATGGCATATGGATGCCAAATCCGCTTTCCTTCACGGAAACCTTTTGGAGGATATTTACAACATCCTGACGGTTTTGTCGTGCCAAAACATGCAAACAAGGTTTGCAAGTTAAATCGATCCATTAATGGATTGAAGCAAGCATTGTGTTCTTAGAACCAACGTTTTGATGAGATCACAATGGTATATGATTTCATTCAAAACGAATATGATTCTTGTGTATATAAGAAGGTTAGTAGGAGCGCATTGATAGTGAATGTCCTATAAGTTGATGAAGTATTGCTTTTTAGCAATAACATTCCCATAAAATAATCGGTGAAATCTTGGCTTTCATTAAATTCTCCATGGAATACCTGGGAGAAGCAGGCTTTATTCTATGAATAAAGATCTACTGGGATAGATCTAGAAAGCTGCTGACAACTCTCCCAGAGTTCGTACATTTTTGAAATGTATGTGACCTGATGTCTCATATGCTTTGAGCATATGTAGACACTATAAGGCCAATCCAGGTGATGGTCACTGGATTGATCTAACGAACATCCTTAAGTATCTTGGATGAACTAAGGATGCTTTCTTTATTTATGGAGAAAGAGAACTTGAGGTGACTAGGTTCACCGCTGCAAGTTTCCAAACCGACAAAGACGACTTTAAGTCACAATAAGGGTACTTATTTAGTTTGAATAATGGAACAGTGAGCTGAAAATCTTCCAAGCAAGATATTGTTGCCGAATAAATAACCAAAGTGGAACATTGATGCAGTTGAGGCAGTAAAAGAAAAACTTTGGATCTATATAATCCTAATTGGATTAGGTATAGTTCTGTTAGCAGCTGAGTTGGTGCTACAGAACAGGCTAAGGAATCGCGGTCTCAACAATGATCCAAGTATGTAGTTCGACTATTTCATCTGATTCGTTAGATCATACATTGTAGCGATGTGATAATCGAATAAAACACATCAGATAATAACATTACAAATCCGCTGACAAAAGTTATTTCTCAACAGAAGTTTGAGCAACCCGTATATAGTTCAGGTGTATGACACTTGAGTGATTGGCTATAGGCCAAGTGGGAGATTGTTGGACAATTATGACCCAGAACATCACTAGTTGTACAGAACATGTTGTTGTTGTACAAATAACTATGTGACAAAGGAAATTGCTCTTTTATCATTTGTAATTAGATTACCGGATATATAAATGATAAAAATCCATATGATTAGTACCAGATTAATAAGATATGAGACAATATTAATCCATGTAAGGTTTAATCATTAAATATCCCTAGTCGTAGTATTATCTAGACTGGACATTCGATAATGCAGAATAGGCTAGTATTACACTTGTGCGTGTTATGGAAGCGTAACAACATAGTTCTCATATGTTTAGGTATTGGATACTCATGCAAGTGTAATAGGAGGCTCTGTATACCGAAGGTACGGAAACAGCTTCGCTCTGGATAGACCTCTCGGAATCCCATTGGTAGTATGACTATGTGTCTATGGGAATCCGAATCAGGGTAGGTGTATTTGGTCTTCACCTGAGACTTGCATCGCTAATACTTGCGACAATCGGTATACTTTGGTTTTGGTCATCCGGGGCTTTAACAGGTTCTGTGTACGCCTCTTCTGGGTATACTGAGAATCGTAGTGTATTGGGTGTGATGTCAAGTTGGAAGTATCACTTCAGTAATATGGAGATGATAATCACGTAGGATATGGAACTAGTACTCTTGTATGCTTCAGCTATCGGGATAATATGACAAGGTCATGGTTATCCGATTATAGACACTAGTTACCAGAGATCCGATATATGCTTCGTATGGGGTAGACATAATTCCAGCCCCAGACCTAGCATGTGACATTACATATTGGATCGTAATACGCAATACTATGTATGCTACGCCTCACAAAGATTATATATTCCTTTAAAGAATATTTCTGGGGAATTGGGTAGGCACGGTACTTTGTTAGAAGCCAACCATGTCTTGTAAATCGGTAAGAACGTGGTACTGGGTACGCACATATTCGGATAGTCCGACGACCGTATTTACTGCCAATATATCCAGGGATCTCTTGGCTCGCCTCCCAAAGATTCACCGATGATGTTTGACTCGAACAGAATTAATTTGGGATTAATTATGAGAGAGAGAAAATTAATCTGGGATTAATTACGGCAATAAATTAATCTGGGATTAATTAAAAGAGAAAGAATTAATATGGGATTAATTACGTCGAGAATTTATCTGGGATTAAATTCGTCGAGAAGAGAGAACTCGATTAATTTGGAATTAATCGGTAAAGAACATTTAATAGTTAAATTAGATTTTACTATTTAATTTATTTATTTGGGCTAAAATAATATATTGGATATATTAATTGAAATCGGATTTCAAAGCGGAATTAAATTGGATTTTTTCTTGCGAACGGAATTAATTTAGAATTAATTCGCAAACGACTTTCGTAATAATTTTGCTAGGCTTATTATTTAATTAAATTGGATTTAATTAAGTCGCAACAAAAAATTCGTTTAATTCGGAATTAAGCGAACCCGAGCCCAAGTGAAGTTGCGTGTTGGATTAGCCGACTTAAATTTTGAATTTAAAAGTGGTGAGACCCATTTCACTTACATCGCATGTTAGACATGTGATGGAAGTGGTTAGGCATAAAATAATGAGTTTGATTTGTTGAAAGATGGCATGGCTTTACTTATAACACACTCAAACTTATTCCAACACTCAAACTCCCTATATATTAATTTGGTCCACTTTAGAAGTGCAGATTTTTACTATTCACAACAACCATCTCTCTTCTCTTTCTCAAATGGGCGTGACTTTCTCTTCTCTCCCATGGATTTTTTCTTCAAAAATCTACATAGCTAGCACTTTAAGGAGTCAAAGGAAGGTGATTGGGAGACTCACCCGAGAATTTGGAACTCGATCTCAAGCTCCGAAACTTCCAACACATCCAACAATGAAATAAAAGTTTTGAACTCAATCCAATCAATGTGAGTATTCCGCAACTCCCTTAGATTAATTCACACACAAATCACTCTTAGACGATCTTGGTATGTTCTAGGAACACTTACACTATGAACTAGGGGTTTAAAGGCTTGTTGCATACACTAAATGCAACTGTGATCCCTACGAAAGTGGATTAGTTTAATTTTGTTTTTATGTTATTTTATTTTGTGTTTTGCTCGAGGACTAGTAAAATGTTAGGTTTAGGGTGTGATGAGTGGTAAATGTATCACTATTTCCCACTCATTAGACCTAATATTTTGTATAGTTTCTTGAGTTTTGTGAAAATTTTGATGTGTTTTGTGTTATTTTGTAGATAAATAAAGTTTCAGGACATTCTGGAGGTGATTTGGGGCAAAAACAGTGAAAAATGACATCAAAGGGTAAAAATTTAATTTGGCGCGCCGCGACGCCTAACGTGTGTCGGCCTGTACTAACTTGGGCCGCTTCATGCTAAAATACACCGTGCAACGTGTCAAAATCTGAGAAGTCTGCTAACATGCGTTGGATGCTAACATGTACCTGCCATGTGTCAACATCATAAGAGATCTGCTAACGTGCATCGTGACACGTGTCATCATCCTATGATACCGACAATCACCATCACCAACATGTCATCCACGTGTCAGCCACGTAGACGTCCACATCAGCAACATGCCAAGTCAATGTGCCACGTCATCACCACGTCATCATCAGCCAATCATTGCATGCCACGTGTCGCAATCTTATGGTGCCGACAATCGACATCGCCACGTATAGCACGTCATTGCCACATCATCGCCACGTCAGTATAATCATTCAGCTCCCAGCCGCCTCTGCCACGTGTCACCTTATCACCTTATCCACCTACCACGTGTCAAACTCTCTGCAAGCCAAGCCGTAAATAGGACCTGCGTATCGTGCAAAAAAGTTTGCGTTGCAACGCGCAGGTCCTATCGATGCCTATAAATTCAGCTCAAAATTTCAATTTCAGATGTACCTTCCTCTCTGTAATTCTCTGAATAAATAAGGAGTTTGTATCTAGTTTTCTTTAAATTTTAGTTTTGTAATTAATTTTATTTACTTTCTTTACTTTTTCAATTTTTACTATTTAGTTATGAGGAGGTAACTTCCCCCTGCTATGGTGAAAGGTAAAACTTTTATTTCTGCTATTTAGATTAATCTCCGTTAATTATAATATATTTACTATCTAAAATTTCACTTAAAAAGGATACCGCTATATTGGTCGGTTGGTAATCAATTATAAACTGGTTTTTGCCTGACTAAGCATGGATACTGTCTGGTTGGTTGGTTGGTAATTACCACCTATGTGGCTGGTTTATGGACAAATAATGATACCGTCTTTATATGGTCGGTTGGACTTAATTTAACTTAATCAGGTTACCGCCTAAATGGCTGGTTGGTAATATCACAAGTTAATATATTATATTAAGGGAGATATCTAAAATAGTAGTGATAAAAGTAGATCCTCTAGCCCTAGCATTTTCTTTTATTGTATTTTTCTTTATTTACTTTCCAGCATTTTACTTTTCAATATTTTACTTTATGCCTTTTATTTTTAAGTTGTTACTAGCCTTAATTATGTGTCGTAACTAAGTTAGTTATCTAGGGTTGTCATGAATTCCAATATCACTGGTTTATAAGGGGTTCTTTTATAGTTTGGGTAATATAAAGGTTTATTTATTAAGTCTTAAGCTTAATTCTTCTTGTTAACTGGCCATTAATAAGATTGATCTGGTAAACTTAAAATGAACTTAGAAAATGGATTTTAGGTTTAAGACCCTAGACTCAATAGCCCACGATCTTCCTTGAGGATAGATAACCCTTTAATAGATTTCCTTATAGGATAGGAATATACCTGTCGGGCGGGGGTAGCCATAATTAGAACTTAATCTTAATGAATTCAGTAACTTGGTTGACATAGGAATATGATTAATTGGGTTACATTGGGTATTTTTATTTGACCATCAGAAGAGGCTTTTACATATTTCGTGTTCCAGGTTAATAAACCAATATATTACACAAACGTAAAATAACCACTTCATCAGTTAAAAAGATATTGGAAGAAATCACAATCCTGGATAGTTTAATAAATTTGAATTTTCCTCAATCTACTTTTGCGTCTTTTATTTACTTGTTTTAATTTTAACGTCACTATTTCAATCAAATAAACCAATCTATTTGATACTAGTAATCATTTGGCCTCATAAAATTAATAGTTTAGGTATTAAGTCCTCGTGTGATCGATACTTTTTATACTACTTGAACGATACGTGCGCTTGCGTTATACGTGTGTGATTACGCACCGGTCATAGAGGCCACACCAGGGGTTTCGTATTAGCGCATATAAACGCATTATGCCATGTTACAAGCATAATTCATAACTTGTATACTAATTAATTTTGTCAATTATTGATCATCACTGAAGCCGAATTTTCCTTCGGCGAAATAAAGTAATGCCAGCCAGATTCCAAATCAGTGAGTGGATCTTTTTCTCAAATTGATTTCTCTCTTTTTCTTTTAATTTAAAAATTACTTTTCAGCACATAGGGCGTTAGCCGAAATGATTTACAAATATTGTATGATTGAGAAATGTTTTAGAAAATGATGATTTTTAAAACATGATTTTGATGATTTTTTGAGGCATTGGGGAAAAACCCACATCAGATGTTACTTGGTATAGATATTGGAATTGACGATTACTGAAATTGACTGATTCAGAACATGTGCACATATAGAGCATGACTAGGGGGACGGCGATACGTAATGCCCTTGGATCCTAGATTTCAGGACTAGGGGGATGGCGAGACATAATGCCCGTAGACCCTAGATTCAGAGTCGAGATGATAGCATTGATCCGCACATCTGGCTCTAGTTCAGTAGCTTTGTGATGAGTGGTAAATCTATCACTATTTCCCACTCATTTAACCTAATATTTTGTATAGTTTCTTGAGTTTTGTGAATATTTTGATGTGTTTTGTGTTATTTTGTAGATAAATAAGGTTTCAGGACATTCAGGAAGTGATTTTAGCCAAAACAGTGAAAATTGGACGAAAAGGGCATTTTGGTAATTTCTCGCATCGCGACGCCTAACGTGCGCCGAATAGTGCTAACGTGTGCCTGGTCCACGTGTCAAAATCTGAGAAAAGTTTGACTTTGCTAACGTGTGTTGTGCCACGTGTCATCATCACAGCCGATTTGCTTACATGCGCCGTGCCACGTGTCAGCATCCTACGGTGCTGACAGTCATCATCGCCACGTGTGCCACGTGTCACTCCATATCATTGCCATGTCATCAGCCACATCACCAGGTTGACCAAGTCAACTGCCACCTCACCGCCACGTCATCATCAGCCAATCAGGAAGTGCCACGTGTCGCAATCCTACGGTGCCGACAGTCTCTTTCACACTCACCGCCACATCACCGCCATGTCATCACCATGTCAGCATCAATTATTGGCTATCTAATCCTTCTCTGACACGTGGCAGATAAGAATCTCATCGACCAATCATAAGCCGCCACGTGTCATAATAATTGAGTCTCAACCACCTCGCCACGTGTCACCTTATCAGCTTATCCAGAATCTGCAAACCGACAAACCATAGCGTGCCACGTCGACAGAATCTAGCGTAGCGACGCCAAGGCCTTGGCGTCGCGACGCTGGAAGCCTACCAGTGCCTATAAATAGAGTTTCAAATTTCAGTTTTAGTGGCACAACTCTCTCTCATCTCTTTGATGTAAAGAGAGAGTTTCTCTCTCTAGTTTCATTTAGTTTTTAGTTTTGTAAATAATTTTAATTACGTTTTGTTAATATAGTAATTTACTTTTTTACTTTTTACAGTTTTTACTATTTACCATGAGGAGGTAACTTCCCCAGCTATGGTGAAAGGTAATTCTTTTACTGTTACTATTTAGATTAATCTCCCTTAAAAATAATATATTCACTATTTAAAATATTGACTTAAAAAGGATACCGCCAGATTGGTCGGTAGGTAATTCATTTTTATCTGGTTTAAACCTGACTAATAAAGGATACCGCCAGATTGGTCGGTTGGTAATATTATCACAAGTTTATATATTATTTATGGGAGATATCTAAAATAGTAAATAGTAAAAGTAATTCCTTTTACCTTAGCATTTTATTTTATTTTACTTTTCAGCTTTTACTTTATGTCTTTTACTTTTCAGTATTTTTACTTATGTCCTTTACTTTTAAGTTTTTTACTAGCCCTAGTTATGTGTTAGTTATCTGGGGTTGTGATGAATTCTAATATCACCGGTTTATAAGGGGTTATTGTAGGCACTGCATTTTTACACATAAGTCCCTATGATGAGTCTCATTTTGGAGACACTACCTTTTAAGTCATGGAGGTCACGGAAAACGGACATCGGAAGGGGAATTCAGAATAAACAAGGTTCACTGTTTTCGGTGGTGCTGCGTTCGTTACTTCGTTCGAACGTAAGGCAGATTTCGGACGTTGGTGCCGCGTTCGATTAGGCGTTCGAACGGTGTCGGTAATTCTGGTTTTGCTGCTAGCCTCACATTAAGCCCAATTCGCCCAAACCTTGGCCCACACGCCCAAGCCCACTTAAAACACATATTTAACACATGGTGAAATCAAAACAAATCTAAAAATCACATACCAAATTAAATAAAATACTTACACAAATTAAAGAAATTGCATGCCTAATTAAAATCAATCAACAAACTAAATGCCTAATCCAAGCCAATCAAATATTCAACATGCCTAATCCAAGCCAATCAAATCCCTTGCTTTCCTTGTCCAACACCAAATCATATCCCTTTTTAAATACACAAATCCCTTTCCTTATCAAGCCTAACCCTTTGCCTATAAAAAGAACCATTCACCAACCTTCTCAACCCTAGCTAGCCCATTCACACAAAAAAGCCTCCTCTCTCCACTCTCTTTAGGGTTCACGCCCATTACAGAAAAAAGAAGAAAAGAATCCCCAACCCTTTTCCCCTAGCTCACATACAAAACACAAACAACACACAAAAATGGACTAAAATGGATCTTCATATGCTCAGTTGACAGATATTATCAACATATATAATAACATACGGACATGAGCTAAAATTGAAAAGTTTGTAATATTCAGTGCTCTAGTTTAATTGGAGGAAACATCTCAAAAAGCAATGGAGTAAAACAAAACAAAAAAAAAATCTCTGAGATCCGAGTTATTAAGTCTGTAAGGGCGTTTTAACACCTAGTGCCCTAAAGCCAACTGGTTTGGGAGTCACTGGCCCAAAGCTCGTTACATGGATCGAAGATGCTGCAAAAATATATATATCTGAAGTCTGAGTAATTAAGTCCGTAGGGGTGTCTTAACACCTGGTGCCCTAAAGCCAACTGGTTTAGGAGTCACCGACCCAACACTCGCTACATAGATGGAAGGTATTGTATATAAATAAAAAATAGAGAAAAATCAAAGAAAAAATGAGAAAAAGTATTCCATTGCTACAAAAAGGTTTGAAATCTGATAGAACTTTAGGACAAAAATATTACTCTCTTATCAACTACATTTATGACTGTTGTGGGCAAAAATAAATTGTTTAATATTTTGTTGGCTATGTATATGAAGAATGGTAAAAATAATCGGAGAATTTACTTATTCAGTAATTTAGAATAAAACAAAACAACTAGTAACTTGGAGTAGAAGTTTCACCTGATTAGTCACTAACATATTTATTATCTTTTCGCTTGTTTTTTTGCTTTTGTGTGCATTAGTTTTACTACCTTTTTACTTTTGAAAAATGTTTGTGGGTATCATTGACGTAAACCCTCACGAGACTACAACTCGTCCACTAGGGACACCTAGGGGTTTAAAGGCTTGTTGCGTACGCTAAATGCAACCGTGATCCTACGAAAGTGGCTTAGTTAATTTATTTATGTTATTTTATGTTTTGCTCGAGGACTAGCAAAATGTTAGGTTTGGGGGTGTGATGAGTGGTAAATCTATCACTATTTCCCACTTATTTAACCTAATATTTTGTATAGTTTCTTGAGTTATGTGAATATTTTGATGTGTTTTGTGTTATTTTGTAGATAAATAAAGTTTCAGGACATTCAGGAGATGATTTGGGCCAAAACAGTGAAAATTGGACGAAAAGGGCATTTTGGTAATTTCCCGCGTCGCGACGCCTAACGTGCGCCGAACAGTGCTAACGTGCGCCTGGTCCACGTGTTAGAATCTGAGAAAAGTTTGACTTTGCTAACGTGCGCTGTGCCACATGTCACCATCACAGCCGATCTGCTAACATGCGCTGTGCCACGTGTCAGCATCCTACGGTTCCGACAGTCATCATCGCCACGTGTGCCACGTGTCACTCCATGTCATTGCCACTTCATCAGCCACATCACCAGGTTGACCAAGTCAAACTGCCACCTCACCGCCACATCATCATCAGCCAATCACGAAGTGCCACGTGTCACAATCTTACGGTGCCGACAGTCTCTTTCCCACTCACCGCCACGTCACCGTCACATCATCGCCACGTCAGCATCAATTATTGGCTATCTAATCCTTATCTGACACGTGGCGGATAAGAATCTCATCGACCAATCAGAAGCCGCCACGTGTCACAATAATTGAGTCTCAACCACCTCGCCACGTGTCACCTTATCAGCTTATCCAGAATCTGCAAACCGACGAACCAGAGCGTGCCACATCGACAGAATCTGGCGTAGTGACGCCAAAGGACTTGGCATCACGACGTTGGAAGCCTACCAGGGCCTATAAATAGAGCTTCAAATTTCAGTTTTAGTGGCACCACTCTATTTCATCTCTTTGATTTAAAGAGAGTTTCTCTCTCTAGTTTCATTTAGTTTTTAGTTTTTGTTTTTAGTTTTGTAAATAATTTTAATTACGTTTTGTTAATGTAGTAATTTACTTTTTTACTTTTTACAGTTTTTACTATGTACCTTGAGGAGGTAACTTCCCCAGCTATGGTGAAAGGTAATTCTTTTACTGTTACTATTTAGATTAATCTCCCTTAAAAATAATATATTCACTATTTAAAATATTGACTTAAAAAGGATACCGCCAGATTGGTCGGTAGGTAATTCATTTTTATCTGGTTTAAACCTGACTAATAAAGGATACCGCCAGATTGGTCGGTTGGTAATATTATCACAAGTTTATATATTATTTTATGGGAGATATCTAAAATAGTAAATAGTAAAAGTAATTCCTTTTACCTTAGCATTTTATTTTATTTTACTTTTCAGCTTTTACTTTATGTCTTTTACTTTTCAGTATTTTTACTTTATGTCTTTTACTTTTAAGTTTTACTAGCCCTAGTTATGTGTTAGTTGCATTTTTACACATAAGTCCCTATGATGAGTCTCATTTTGGAGACACTACCTTTTAAGTCACGGAGGTCACGGAAAACGGACATCGGAAGGGGAATTCAGAATAAACAAGGTTCACTGTTTTCGTTGGTGCTGCGTTCGTTACTTCGTTCGAACGTAAGGCAGATTTCGGACGTTGGTGCCGCGTTCGATTAGGCGTTCGAACGGTGTCGGTAATTCTGGTTTTGCTGCTAGCCTCACATTAAGCCCAATTCGCCCAAACCTTGGCCCACACGCCCAAGCCCACTTAAAACACATATTTAACACATGGTGAAATCAAAACAAATCTAAAAATCACATACCAAATTAAATAAAATACTTACACAAATTAAAGAAATTGCATGCCTAATTAAAATCAATCAACAAACTAAATGCCTAATCCAAGTCAATCAAATATTCAACATGCCTAATCCAAGCCAATCAAATCCCTTTCTTTCCTTGTCCAACACCAAATCATATCCCTTTTTAAATACACAAATCACTTTCCTTATCAAGCCTAACCCTTTGCCTATAAAAAGAACCATTCACCAACCTTCTCAACCCTAGCTAGCCCATTCACACAAAAAAGCCTCCTCTCTCTACTCTCTTTAGGGTTCACGCCCATTACAGAAAAAAGAAGAAAAGAATCCCCAACCCTTTTCCCCTAGCTCACATACAAAACACAAACAACACACACAACAACCCTTCCCTCACCAACTTAACAAGAACAACACACAGCAGCCTCTAACCCTTGAACAGCCTCTTCACCTCACCGAAAAACACATCCCAAACAGCCTTAAAACACGCATACAGCAGCCCTAAACACACACATAAAACAGCCCCCAAACCACACCATAACACCACCGAAAATAACACCCAAAACAGTAGCCAAAACATCCCAAAAACAGTAACGAAAATACAGCAGCAAAATAGTAGCAGCGGCAGCGAATCGGAGTCAAAACAGCAGCAAAAGACGGAGGACGACGACCCAAAATAGTAAGACAACGAACGAGAGCAGTGAACCAGTGAACCGGAAGAGTTGCGGAGCTTTACCCCTTCCGATCTTCGTGGAACGCGAGTCCGAGAGACGACTTAAAAGGTTAGACCTGCGGTCACTTTTTCTTTAGCTTATATTCGTTTCTTTTATTATTGAATTCTATTCACATGAGAGTCGTTTATGGATGCATGTTGTGGCTTGAATGAAATGGAAGAGTGTCGTCTCTTGTGGTATATAGGATGGAAACCCAGACGTAAATTCCGTAGCCGAATCCGAATGGACGGTAGTGCGGTCTGTACTTGGGACACAACTCCACGTACCACTTGAGTAAACGGCACCTTCTCTTGTTTTGTGTTGCTTTGGTCTATTTAATTCTTGTCATTTAAATTCTGCTTGTTGTTTATTCCCGTATGATGCGATCGAGTGCATGGGCTTAGTAAGTGCGATGAAAGGTTCCCTAATTGGAGGGTTAAAATCCTTCACCACGATGCTCTGCCGCACCGATTGATGTGTGTTCGGTTGAATGCGAAATACGTTCAATCGGGCACACTATGTTTAATATTATTGCTTTTCATTCTATGTATGCATGATTCAGTCGAGCGCATGGGCTTAGTATGTTGGTCTAAAGGTCCTCTCTTTGAGAGATCAAGAGCCCCAAAAGGCCGCCTTTACGGCAGTACTTCACCGCGCCCCCTCCTTTTATTTTGTCGTTTATGTATTGTGTCCCATTTCATGCATCTGGTCTATTCCCGTTCGAACGCGTTTACGAACGCAACTCGAACCCGCATGTATTTTGCCTTGTCATGCATCAGGTCTTACTTTTGTTCGAACGCGTTCACGAACGCCATACGAACGTGAGCATTCTGTTTCATTTCCGTTCGAACGCGTTCACGAACGCAATACGAACGCGAGCATTCTGTTTCATTTCCGTTCGAACGCGCTAACAAACGCCCCACGAACGAGAGCATTCTGTTTCATTTATGTTCGAACGCGTTATCAAACGCCATACGAACGCGAACCTTCTGTTTACCGTTCGAACGCGTTTACGAACGCTACACGAACGCACACGCACTTTCTTAGTTTCATAATGTATCAGGTCTGGTTCCGTTCGAACGCGTTATCGGACCCTACACGAACGCGAACCTTCTATTTACCGTTCGCACGCGCTCCCGAACGCTACGCGAACGCGCACCCACTGAGCTGAGTCCTCTTCATTAGATTCCATGCATAGTTTTCCTAGTAGCTACCCCCACATGTATGAATACAAATATGTTAATGTATTACAATTGATATGCTTATGTCGTGATAATATTTGAGTATTATTTCTTGCGGTATATCGGATGGAAACCCAGACGTAAATTCCGTAGCCGATTCCGAATGGGCGGTAATGCGGTCTGTACTTGGGACACAATTCCACGTACCACTTGGAAAAGTGCCCATATGCGTGCTTGCATGGTTAATATGTGTGCTTGTGTTTTCCTGAATGTAATATGCAAATGAAGTTGTATGTTCGTTGCTATCTTGATATATGTTAAGCATGCAATTTTAAATGTGAGATATGTGTGAAATGTGTGCATAAGTTTTATTTTGCATATGAGAATTTAGAAGCATGATACTCTTGGAAGTAAGTGTTACTTAAGCTTGATTAAATTATTACATAAATCCTTTCATTACAAGTGACATAAGTAAGGGACCATTCCGAACCCAACGGTTTGAGGTCTTCCCTTGCGAGGGGTGAGTGCGGCCTTAAATCTTTGTCCTGGTTCACACCGGGTGGCGACTCCATATTATTTAGTATTTCCCAACTAGTGCCGCGAGCCTAGAAACGGCGTCGCCCAGGTCCTGTTGTCCACAGTCTGGCGACTCCACTGGGGATAGAGAATCGGCCCCGAAATATTATCTTGTAATGTTTGGATTTATGTTCTAATTGACCATGTCTATAGTGGATGAAATGGGGGTTTAATCAAAGGCATTTTGAGGCTAGGTAATGGTTTGGTGTCTTCCTTCACTCACTACCTTTCTAGAAGGAAAAGCTGTGAAGGCACCTAGATAGCCATCTACTCGTAGCCTTTTGTGATAGACTAATTTGGAGGACTCGTTGTTTATTCCTGACACCAAGCGATAAGAGCCTAAGAGGCTTGGGTATTTAAGTGAGCCTCGCTCCACCTTCCCTCTGGGGAATCTACAACGAGAAATCCATTTGACAGTCTGTCACACACCATAGCTCATTGGCACGTACCATAGTGTATAAAAAAGGGTGCGCTCACTTGGTTGCTCGAACCCTTGATTGGGGAGACCTAGTTGTGGGCCATCCTTCGCCGATGAGAGCCTTTGTCCATACTCCCACGAACCCATGCGTAGACCGGGTTGTATAGCCTATAACAAATATTTCCTTGTGCTTTAGGACCATTATCATTTGGATGAATTGGACTCTTTGTCAAAAATGCGAACTTGCTGGGCCATTTAAACTGGGGCTAGTTCGTATCTTATGACAATTAGGCCCAAAGCTTCTGAAATGATGGTGGGCCACACGGTAGAAGTTACTATTTTATGTTTATGATATCTTCATTGTATGTTTATGTTTGGGAACATTGCTATTTGAATCCATCTGGATCTTTTGTCAATAGATATGGGCTTGTTGGGCCATTTAAACTGGGACAAGAACGTATCTTACGACGATTGGGCCAAAGGCTTCTAAATGACAATGGGCCATTTTGTGATTGTGTTCGGAGTATTATCATTTGGATTTAGTTGGGCTCCTTGCCATAAGATATGAACTCGTTGGGCCATTTAAACTGGGACGTGTTCACTCTTATGACAGTCAGCCCAAAAGCTTCTAAAATGATAATGGGCCGACTTGTTTGAAAACTTTATTGACTTAGTATGATTTATATGCTATATGCCTCTTATGCACATCATGCATACATACATCATGTTAACCCTTGTGTTTTGAAAGCCATCATAGATTCCCGTTGGGTTAGGGAAAAGGGGAGAGCTCATCAAAATACTGGGAACAGACATGAGCGAATCAGATATTGAGGTATCCCGTATGGATCAGTTGGAAAACGGTCTCGCCAAGGTCACTGAACAGTTGCAAGCCTTGACTACTGCCATGACAAATATGGCTGTGCCCCGTGCTGGGGGAAATTCTAAGAATGGGAAGCGCGAGGAGCCTCCGAATGGGTTGGGGGATGATATCCCCGCTTTTGATGATGATATGGCAGAGTATGCAACAGACAGAGTGATTGGGTCTCAGGTCGAGATACAGAAACTCAGGGATCAGATTGAATCTGTTACCCGCAAGATGAGGGGTAAGAATGAAGATTTGCTAGATTATGAGACAATGACGTTTGAGGAGCAGTTGCCGGCGCAGTTTAAGATGCCGGATTTGACTAAGTTCAATGGGAACGGAGATCCGAGGGTGCATCTCCGTCAGTATGTGTCTGTTATGAGTTCAGTTGGCCTGTCTCAGCGCCAAGTACAAAAGATGTTCGGGATGTCACTCGAGGGGGCACCCGTAGTATGGTACCATAACCTGGACAAGCAGGTTAAGGAAGATTGGAGGGAGCTAGCTGATACTTTCTTAAAGCAATATGTCACGGACCTGGAGATTGACTTGTCACTCCGTGACTTAGAAAATATCAAGCAGAAGCCGGAGGAAAATTTCAAGGAATATGTGGACCACTGGAGAAGCCAGCTTCTGAAGATGCAGACTCGACCCTCTGAGAAAGACCAGATCAAAATGATCATCAAGGGCACCAAGCCCTCTATTTATGGAAAATTGAGGAGAATGACTTCGATGATTACTGATTTTCGACAGCTGAGGGAGACAGTTATGGATATTGAGGAGGAGGAAGCCGAGAACAGAAAGTTTTATGGACAGAACAGAAAGAATATTGGGGGATATTCAGGGACTATGCCTGCTACTGCTGAGGTCACTGCCATTAAGGACAACGATTTTCTAACATTGGTAAGCCTCTTTCAAAGGTATTCGAAAAGCTGAAGGCGCAAGGACTCTTAAAACCTTTAGAACCTAGGCCCATTCCAAATCCTGTGCCACCTCACATGAACTTAAACTTATACTGTCACTTCCACCAAGAAAAAGGTCATGACACCGACAACTGCGCCCGCCTCAGAAATGAAATCCAAAACCTCATCGATGCCCATACAATACCCGACCCAGAGAAAGAACAACCCAACGCACACAGAAATCCCCTACCCAACTACATGATCAACTCTGGCCTACCTGAAACCCTTGTTCTCCAAACTCTCAACCACTCAGCTTCATAGGAATAAGGGATGACAACGGTGGAGAACCATAGGCCAATGAAGAAGGCAATTCTGCGAATGATGAAGTTATTCCTCCTAGTTTATTTGATCCTGCACTTTCAATAAAGACATTGATTTTGTTTACCTGTTCGAACGTTTCCTCAACAATAATAAAGGCGATCATTTCATTTATCTGCCTAAGACTATTACTTTCAAACTTGCAACATGAATGTGTTCAATCTTGGTAATGTGATGCTCAGAACGTAGGGAATCCTCAAAAGAAGCAAGCAGAAAAGATAGGTTAGCCATTCAAGAATTGGGAAATGGAGACAGTAGGGACTGTTAGACTTGGAAAGAAATGGGTTCCTGGAACAAATCAGTGTAACAGGTGGAAATGGTACTTTCCCTAAGAGAAGAATGGTCATCAATGGAATTGACAGAAGACCTAACCCAACGGGATAAGAAAACTCATGCATACACGTAACATATTTTGCATTCCTTTTTGTGTTTTGTGTTTGTTTTGTGTTCAAAGGTTTTGAAGAAGAAAGAGAGAAAGCGGCAAATGAAAGCCAGTCAGAAGCATCAATATTAGCATCAGTATCAGCATGGGGGCGAGGCCCATATCAATATCAACATAGGGGCGAGGCCCACATCAATATCAGTTTGAGGGCGAGGCCCATATCAATATCAGTTCAGGGCCGAGGCCCACATCATCTTTAGCTTGGGGGCGAGGCCCATATCAGTTCAGGAAGAAAGCCTATATTTAGTTCAGCCCGGGAATAAAGCCTACATTCAGTACAATCCAGGAAGAAAGCCTCATATCAGTATAGTTTGAGAACAAAGCTCAAAGGGAAGAAAGCCTCATGTCAGTATAGTTTGAGAACAAAGCTCAAGGGGAAGAAAGCCTCATATCAGTATAGTTTGAGAACAAAGCTCAAGGGGAAGAAAGCCTCATGTCAGTATAGTTTGAGAACAAAGCTCAAGGGGAAGAAAGCCTCATATCAGTATAGTTTGAGAACAAAGCTCAAGGGGAAGAAAGCCTCATATCAGTATAGTTTGAGAACAAAGCTCAAGGGGAAGAAAGCCTCATGTCAGTATAGTTTGAGAACAAAGCTCAAGGGGAAGAAAGCCTCATATCAGTATAGTTTGAGAACAAAGCTCAAGGGGAAGAAAGCCTCATGTCAGCACAGTTCGGGAATAAAGCCCACACTCAGTGCAGTTCGGGAATAAAGCCCACATTCAATACAGCTTAGGAAGAAAGCCTACGTCCAGCAAACTCGGGAATAAAGCCCACATTCAGTACAGTTCAGGAAGAAAGCCTTCATTCAGCTCAGTACGGGAATAAAGCCCACATCCAGTGCAGTTCGGGAATAAAGCCCACATTCAGTACAGTTCAGGAAGAAAGCCTGCATTCAGCTCAGTTCGGGGATAAAGCCCACAGTTAACACAGTCAGGGAACAAAGCTCACTCTCTACAATAATTCGGGAACAAAGCCCACGGTCAACATAATTGAAGGAAGAAAGCCTAGAGGAATAAAGCCTCATCTCAACAGTTCAGGAATAAAGCTCAGGAGGAATAAAGCCTCACCTCAACAGTTCGGGAATAAAGCTCGGGAGGAATAAAGCCTCATCTCAATACAGTTCAGGAATGAACAGGCCGAGAATGGCACTCCAAGAATGGAAGCACGGTTCGGGAATGAACCAGGGGTCGCAGCACCTCACCATCCAAATCAACTCAACTCAACACATGGTAATTCAAGTGGCAGTTGGCGAACCAGGTAAGTGAAAATGCATCGCATAACTTTGATAGGATTGTCACTGTTGCACATTACACAAGTCCCATCAAAGTGGGGGCGACTGTAGGCACTACATTTTTACACATAAGTCCCTATGATGAGTCTCATTTTGGAGACACTACCTTTTAAGTCACAGAGGTCACGGAAAACGGACATCGGAAGGGGAATTCAGAATAAACAAGGTTCACTGTTTTCGTTGGTGCTGCGTTCGTTACTTCGTTCGAACGTAAGGCATATTTCGGACGTTGGTGCCGCGTTCGATTAGGCGTTCGAACGGTGTCGGTAATTCTGGTTTTGTGGCTAGCCTCACATTAAGCCCAATTCGCCCAAACCTTGGCCCACACGTCCAAGCCCACTTAAAACACATATTTAACACATGATGAAATCAAAACAAATCTAAAAATCACATACCAAATTAAATAAAATACTTACACAAATTAAAGAAATTGCATGCCTAATTAAAATCAACCAACAAACTAAATGCCTAATCCAAGCCAATCAAATATTCAACATGCCTAATCCAAGCCAATCAAATCCCTTACTTTCCTTGTCCAACACCAAATCATATCCCTTTTTAAATACACAAATCTCTTTCCTTATCAAGCCTAACCCTTTGCCTATAAAAAGAACCATTCACCAACCTTCTCAACCCTAGCTAGCCCATTCACACAAAAAAGCCTCCTCTCTCCACTCTCTTTAGAGTTCACGCCCATTACAGAAAAAAGAAGAAAAGAATCCCCAACCCTTTTCCCCTAGCTCACATACAAAACACAAACAACACACACAACAACCCTTCCCTCACCAACTTAACAAGAACAACACACAGCAGCCCCTAACCCTTGAACAGCCTCTTCACCTCACCGAAAAACACATCCCAAACAGCCTTAAAACACGCATACAGCAGCCCTAAACACACACATAAAATAGCCCCCGAACCACACCATAACACCACCGAAAATAACACCCAAAATAGTAGCCAAAACATCCCAAAAACAGTAACTAAAATACATCAGCAAAACAGTAGAATCGGCAGTGAATCAGAGTCAAAACAGCAAAAAAAGACGGAGGACGACGACCCAAAATAGTAAGACAATGAATGAGAGCAGTGAACCAGTGAACCGGAAGAGTTGCGGAGCTTTACCCCTTCCGATCTTCGTGGAACGCGAGTCCGAGAGATGACTTAAAAGGTTAGACCTGAGGGCACTTTTTCTTTAGTTTATATTCGTTTCTTTTATTATTGAATTCTATTCGCATGAGAGTCGTTTATGGATGCTTGTTGTGGCTTGAATGAAATGGAAGAGTGTCGTCTCTTGTGGTATATAGGATGGAAACCCATACGTAAATTCCGTAGCCGAATCCGAATGGACGGTAGTGCGGTCTGTACTTGGGACACAACTCCACGTACCACTTGAGTAAACGGCACCTTCTCTTGTTTTGTGTTGCTTTGGTCTATTTAATTCTTGTCATTTAAATTCTGCATGTTGTTTATTCCCGTATGATGCGATCGAGTGCATGGGCTTAGTGAGTGCGATGAAAGGTTCCCTAATTGGAGGGTTAAAATCCTTCACCACGATGCTCTGCCACACCGATTGATGTGTGTTCGGTTGAATGCGAAATACGTTCAATCGGGCACACTATGTTTAATATTATTGATTTTCATTCTATGTATGCATGATTCAGTCGAGCGCATGGGCTTAGTATATTGGTCTAAAGGTCCTCTCTTTGAGAGATCAAGAGTCCCAAAAGGCCGCCTTTACGGCAGTACTTCGCCGCGCCCCCTCCTTTTATTTTGTCGTTTATGTATTGCGTCCCATTTCATGCATCTGGTCTGTTCCCGTTCGAACGCGTTTACGAACGCAACTCGAACGCGCATGTATTTTGCCTTGTCATGCATCAGGTCTTACTTTTGTTCGAACGTGTTCACGAACGCCATACGAACGTGATCATTCTGTTTCATTTCTGTTCGAACGCGTTCACGAACGCAATACGAACGCGAGCATTCTGTTTCATTTCCGTTCGAACGTGTTAACAAACGCCCCACGAATGAGAGCATTCTGTTTCATTTATGTTCGAACGCGTTATCAAATGCCATACGAATGCGAACCTTCTGTTTACCGTTCGAACGCGTTTACGAACGCTATACGAACGCACACGCACTTTCTTAGTTTCATAATGTATCAGGTCTGATTCCATGCATAGTTTTCCTAGTAGCTACCCCCACATGTATGAATACAAATATGTTAATGTATTACAATTCATATGCTTATGTCGTGATAATATTTGAGTATTATTTCTTGCGGTATATCGGATGGAAATCCAGACGTAAATTCCGTAGCCGATTCCGAATGGGCGGTAATGCGGTCTGTACTTGGGACACAATTCCACGTACCACTTGGAAAAGTGCCCATATGCGTGCTTGCATGGTTAATATGTGTGCTTGTGTTTTCCTGAATGTAATATGCAAATGAAGTTGTATGTTCGTTGCTATCTTGATATATGTTAAGCATGCAATTTTAAATGTGAGATATGTGTGAAATGTGTGCATAAGTTTTATTTTGCATATGAGAATTTAGAAGCATGATACTCTTGGAAGTAAGTGTTACTTAAGCTTGATTAAATTATTACATAAATCCTTTCATTACAAGTGACATAAGTAAGGGACCATTCCGAACCCAACGGTTTGAGGTCTTCCCTTGCGAGGGGTGAGTGCGGCCTTAAATCTTTGTCCCGGTTCACACCGGGTGGCGACTCCATATTATTTAGTATTTCCCAACTAGTGCCGCGAGCTTAGAAACGGCGTCGCCCAGGTCCTGTTGTCCACAGTTATTTTATAGTTTGAGTAATTTAAAGGTTTACTTATTAAGTCTTAAGCTTAATGCTTCTTATTGTCTGATCACCAATAAGATTGATCTGGTAAATCTAAAATGAACTAGACATAGGGATTTTAGGTTTCAGCCTTAGACTTAATAGCCCACGATCTTCCTTGATGATAGATAACCCTTTAATAGATTTCCTTACGGGATAGACATATACCTGTCGGGTGGGGGTAGCCATAATTGGAACTTAAACTTAATGAATCCAGATAATTTGGTTGACATAGACATATGATTCAATTGGGTTAAACTGGGTATATGCGTCTGACCATCGATAAAGGCTTTTGCATAATTTAGTGTTCTAGGTTAGTAAACTGATTTATTACACAAACATAAAATAATCACTTCATCTTTTAAAAGATATTAGAATGATTCACAACCCTAGATCTTTGTGTTTTTTGTTATTTTCCTTAGTATTTTCTTTTGTCTTTTTATTTATTTATTTATTTTGCAAAACTACAATCAACCAAATCAATCAAGCAATCATTCTCTTCACCCTCAATTAGATATTTGTAAATAAATAGATTCAATAATTAATAACAACAGTAGGAATTAAGTCATCGTGGGATCGATATTTTTATACTACTTGAACGATACGTGCGCTTGCGTTATACGCGTGTGTTTGCACCGGTCACTTTGGGGATGGTGAGATGTAACGCCCTCATACGTCAAGTTTTTTAGAGACAGATTTCCATATATAAGATTATTCAGAGATATGATTTTCAGAAAAGGCACTTTTATGAAAGAGTTTTCAAGAAAATCGATTTTGTGAAAATTCAGAGTTTTACAGACAAAATGAATTTCCAGAAGAGTTTTCCAGAAAAGAAATTTGTTTTCAGACAGAAAATATTTTCAGATAAGATAGTTTTCATAAGATGGTTTTGATTTCAGAACAAAGATTTATTTCAGTTTCCGTTTTAAAACTGTCCACTCACTAGGCCGTTCAAACGATCTAAGCCCTCACACTCCCAATGTTTTTATTTTACAGGTATACCCGGAGGACGACCTCGAGAGGATGAATACTGATGGCAGTCACTAGGGTGTTGAGTCCACCAGGTCGAGTCAGAGACACGGTCAGTCAGAGTCAGTGTAAAGTCATGTATCAGATATTTGTATAGTAAAATTTGAGTAAATAAGTTAAAGTGTTCATGACAGAGTTTTATAGTGTATTGTTATTGAGTTCACGGTTATAAGTATTTGAGATGTATCTTATGTTGATGAGTTGGGCAATAATCTCATGCAATGACACTCGTCATCTTCTCGTGGTTATTTCTCAACATGGAAGATATTCACTTCCAATGTCATGTTCCCAAATGACAATTTCATGAGACCATTCCTGTAATTAATAAGTGCATTAGCTGTAGCAAGAAAATGTGTACCTAAGATAAATGGAATTTTCGACTCAATGTAAACCACATATTGTGTATCTAAAATCAAGAAGACAACATGGTAGTAGAATTTATCAATTTGAACTAAAATGTCCTCAACTACTCCCTGTGGTGTTCTAATAGATCGGTCAGATAATTATAAAGCTACTGATATAGGTTTAATCTCACCAAGCCCTAACTGCATATAGATCAAATATGGCCTGAGATTAACACTAGCACCTAAATCTAATAAGGCTTGACCAAACTCATGTGTGCCAATATAACAAGTGATAGTGGGACAGCTCGGATATTTATATTTTGGTGGGGTCCTCTATTCAATTATTGCACTAGACTGCTCTGTCAAAAATGCAATATTCTTCACATTATGCTTTATTTTTATGGTGCATAGATCCTTTAAAACCTTCGCATAAGTATGAACTTATTTTATCACAAGCAAAAAAGGAAGGTTAATTTTTACTTGCTTCAGATGTTCTAGGATCTCACCATTTGGGTCTAGGGCTCTCACTGTGGGCCTAAGTGCCTGAGGGTAAGGTACTCTAACTTGGAAAAGAGGCTCTGGATCTTCCTGAGGGTTATCTGTACTACTATCATTGGGATCACCTATGGTGTTGGACGTGTCCTGCACTCCTATGTCCTTACAACTCCTAGTGAATATAGCATTAACACTCATTACATTGGATGCTTTGTGATCAACCTGTGCCATGTGTTGGCCTTGTGGATTGGGTTGAGTTTGAGATGGAAATTTTCCTTGTTCTTGCACACTCAGGACATTAGTCAATTTAGAAACTTCACTCTTAATTTCCTTATTATTCTTAACAACATGGCTATCAACGACTCAAACCATTGATTGGTTTTACTTTGGGCCTCTATAAATGCATGCATACTGTATTCTAAAGAATTATAGGGTGGCAGGTGTGGGATACTAAGGAGCACTATAACTCTTAGTTTGTGGTTCTTGAGTAGGCTGATCGGACTCATGTTTCCAACTAAGATTGGGATGGTTCCACCAACCAGGATTATAGGTATCTAAATAAGGTATGTATGGCTTCTTATACATCCCTAAGTTATTACATTGTTCTCATATGTCTACCTCATCTCATGATATACCGGGCACTCTTGGGGTTCCAAGTGGGCGACTGCATGCATAGTCTTGTTATCTCTAGCTTTTAAGGCTCCTAACTCTCTAATCAATAGCTCAATATGTGCCCTAAGACTATCCTTTTCCCTGAAGTGGTGTATGCCTATACTAGAAGGAGTGTGTGTCCTATCAATGTTATCCAGGGCATTAGGTCCAGTCCAAGTGTGGGATTTCTCGGCTAAGTCATCTAAGTACTCGAATGTCTCATCAGGGTCATTTCTAATAAACTCACCATTGCACATTGTCTCCACAAACTAGCGCTCTCTAGAGGTTAGACCATCATAAAAATAACTTACTAAGCGGCAACTCTCATATCGATAGCGAGGGCAA
Source organism: Zanthoxylum bungeanum (assembly GCA_019454045.1). Lineage (NCBI taxonomy): Eukaryota > Viridiplantae > Streptophyta > Magnoliopsida > Sapindales > Rutaceae > Zanthoxylum > Zanthoxylum bungeanum. The sequence goes on from SKCR01033742.1 coordinate 201,419, forward strand.
CTAGCTAACATCTCATTATACCTCTCTCACATTTGATAAAGGGTTTCACTATCTCTCTAGGAAAAGGTGGAGATTTGTCTTTTCAAAGCATCTGTCTTATGGTGTGGGAAGTATTTGCAGAAGAATGCTTGTGTCATCTCGCCCCACGATCCTATTGACCGGGGTCTTAGAGATTACAGCCAGCTTTTAGCTCTATCCTTAAGGGCAAATGGGAAGAACATAAGTCTAATTATGTTAATGGTTCCAAATCGGTCGTTGAAGGTAGCTACTACCTCTTCAAACTCCCTAATATGCACATATTAGTTCTCGTTCTCCAACCCGTAAAATTTGGGAGATATTGTATCATCCCAGGTTTAAAATCTGTGTGTGGTACATTAGGAGGAAATATTATGCACGATGGTGTAGTTGTGCGAGTGGGATGAAGGTACTCTTCAAGAGTCCTCACGGGTGGTCTCTAGTACTCACTCATAGTATGTGCGCTAGACGCGGATGGTGTAGCAAAAAGGTTTTCAAATATGTTGTCCGAGTTTGAGTCTGAACTTTGCTATTCAATCCTAACAAATCTACCAAATCTATCTCTACGTCTAGGCATGCAATTAAAGCTAAAGTAATATGGGAAACAAGAATAAAATAAGAAAATAAAATAAAAATTAAAAGGAATAAACTAAAAATTAAAATATAAACTAAAACAAAAACTGAAATAAAGTAAATAAATAAATAAAATAAACAAAAGAATAAAATAAGGAATGAAGTTACCGCTTTGTGTTTGACCAAGAACACATGCTCATTTAAACTGTAAACTGTCCCCCAGGCAACGGCGCCAAATTTTGATTACGCCCTAATATGACTCGCGGTTATTGCAGTACAATTGGGGTGTCGATTCCTCAGAGAGATGGCTACTGGGAACTAATTCACTTAAGAAAAAATGTTAGCAATAACTTATTTAAAGGAAAGATTAAATTGGCGATTTAAAATAAGTATTATGAAAAGTTTGCAGGGGAGTAGTCTCTTTTCTCCGTGAAAGCAGTGGGAGTTGTCTCTGTTGTATTTGATATAAAGTTTTATTTATGATATGAAACTAAGAGACTTGTGAGATACTCCCATTAGTCGCGTATAAGATATGATCTAATAAAGGACACAGTAAAACTATATGTATGTAAGTTAGTATAACTGTTTAACAATTAACGTGTCTTTTATATATATAGTATTTATCTTTCGTAAAGGATGATTCCTTTGTCGAAAGAGAGATTGATTGGAATGTCTTGTCAATCTTATGCATCATAGGATGATGGCGTAATGAATATTATATTATATGCGAGTTATTTTGATATGCTGAAAAACCATATGATGGATCTTGAAACATGTTCTTGTTATCTTAGAGATATTAAGAACGAGTTTCTTATTCATAGAAAATTTAGTCTACAACCATAAGATCAGATTAGTATTGATCCTAATTATGACATTAGATGGTCTATGTCATATAAAGTCAGAAAAGATGCAGTGGGAGTGTCACCATTGATTCTACTAAACTAGTGGAATCAATTGCAACTTATGAAGTATTGACTTATAAAGTTGCATAGTGACCCTATAGATTAGAAGTTTTGATATTAGTGTAGTGCTTGCGGTTGTCTCATAGTATTTGGATTTTATCTCTAAATACATAGACAACTCAGTAGCTAAAGCACAATACTGATATAGCGTCTGAGTCATATTGATGTGGAATTTTGATTCTACAAAATATGAATGATGCTGACTAAGGAAAACGATTGAGTTTGTTGGACAGACTCAATTTATTAAAGCGAGCTTAGTTGTTTTTGCCTACCTCTTGAGTGCTAAGTGAGCTCTTGAGGGCCACCGTATATGATACACATTGAGATGTGTATATGATACTGTGAATTGGCATTATAGCAAGTGGGAGAAATTGTTAGGGTTGGTGCTCAGAGTACCAATCCGGATCGTATTTATGTTTTATTCATGAATACGAACAATTCTATTTTCCATAATATTACTAATTTAATTGTAGAATCCTTCCCTTTATACACTTATTCAATCTAATTACGATTAGATATCCGATTATGATTAGATCGAAACTAAATCTTATTTAGTGATACATGTATATTAGAAAAAGACCCTATGATTTACAATATAGCGCCCAGTTACAACGTAGTTTGTAATTGACATTGGGAAGCTCACTATAAGATGTATATCATTAAATAAAGTTCCTGGTCAAGATTTACTAATAAGGGTCGGTTAGTAAAATCCGCTAAGACCAGTACATGTCGTATATCGTGACTTGGTCTAATGGTTTATCCCAATGAACCATGAGTCTCGAGAGACTCGTATAGACATGTAGGTGTTTATTTAATAAGACATTGAACGACTCACTGAATATTTCTTAATAGATAGTATACCAACGTCAATAGGAATCTTCACGAGTTGAGCGAGCATATTGGTCATTTGACTTGAGATACCACAGTGGGATATATGAATTATCCTCCATACTTTGATGGCAGTCACGTCATCGATCTATTTAGATCAGACCTCCGCCTGTTTGTTGGGTGTGGACTGATGCTCATGATATCCCGTGTGTATTAAGATATGATATGTCAGTCCTGTGTACATGGCATAGGCATCCTCACTTGTTTACGATCTAGTAAATCCATGGTCGTGGTATAACTTCATAAATCACTTCCGAGTGTTATTTAGAGATCGTAAATTGAAAGTCGACTATATTATACCGAACGGATTTGACGTTCTCATCTATATCCCAGGTATAATATGGATAGCCTGTGACAGAGGGATTATACGTATGCAATGACCTCGGCTTGCATAGTTTAACGAGATTATCCATGGTCGTCATAATTCATGAGTGGGAGAATTATGGACACGAAATTGGATTTCGTGACGGATAAACCTAAACTTAGAGAGTCTCACAATATGAAGTGTACTCGTTGAGCACTTCGGCAACGCGATATGAATAATACGGATTATTCATAATACTTCATCGGATTAAATGAGTTAATTTGAATCTTTTAATCGGTTAAACTATAACACATGCATTATGGGATTTTAGTCAATCATAATTAATATGTATTTATATTTGATACATAATACGATTAGATACACATTAATTAATCATCAAATGAGATTTTGACATATGCCATAAATATATGTATTTGTTATTTATTGTAAATAAAAATACATACATAATAATAATTATATTAATTGATTATTTGGATATTTAATTATTAAATATTTGAATAATTAATTAATTAAACTTTTTCCATAAATGTTATGAAATTTGTTTAGTTATTATTGGAACAAATGGCATGAATTAATTAAACTTAATATTTGCAATTTTGATTGGATAACATAAAGTTTAATATGATTTAATTAGATTAAATTTGGTAAATTGACAAAAATACCCCTTGTAAAGTCAGTTACCGTGTTTTTAAAGTAAAAAATTTGTTTTCTTCTCATTAAGAATCCACCATGGCCGAACCTAAAGAGAGAAAAAACCTTAAATTTTGTTTGATCAAATCAAGAAGAAAATGAAGGAAAATTCAAGGAAAAGGCTTAGGAAATTGAAGATTAAAGGTAATCCTAAATCTTCTTGAGCTTGGAAATTTGTTTCTTGTTTTCTTGAATTTTTAGATTGGTTCTAGGGTTCCTTTGTTTCTTAGATTTTGGGTTTTTGGTTGTGGTGGATGGAATTGGAAGTATTGATGCATGTGTGAAGTGATTTGGATAATATTATTGTAATATTTATTCAATTTGGTCATTAGATGACAAGTTTCCTTCTAGAGTGTTATGACCACTCTTTTAATGCCTATAATTGTTCATGTGTGGTGACTTTGATTAGTGTTAAGATTAATTTGATTAATGTTGAAAAAGTTGGATTAAAGCATGAAAATTTGATGATTTTCTGATCTGGATGGAATTTAGTCTGTTTTGGTGATGAAAATTATGTCATTTGAATGTATTGGATGTGTTTTGGGTGTTGGACCAATTGCTTGAAAGTATTTCGGAGTTGAAATAAGCAAAAATGGTAAAAAAACGGTGTTACCGGGTGACTTTAGAGCCAACCGGGTGACGGCTGTCCAAACAGTGAGTTCGTCACTGTTCGGGCAGCCCATGAACTGCCCTAACACTATTGGGGCTGACCTGAGCAGTCCCCATAAGTGTTGGGTGGTCGGTTCAGTCAAAAATGTGTTTTGCGTCATTTTGCGGAAAAATATTTTTCGTAAAAGTTTTGCGATGTTTCCTTTATATTTATGTCACTATTTGATATCGAATAAATAGGTTTAGGTGAAATATGAATAAATTATTAATATTAGATATTGAATAATTTATTCGGTAATTTGAAAAAGTTTTGAAATTACGATTTCGCCCAAAACTCGCTTCCGCCGCGCCCTTCACCCAAAACCCCAACTTCCCCACCCTCCCAACCCTCGTTAAACAACAACAGTAAGGGTGAACCTCGATGTTCATTCCGATGATATTCCCAAAAGCAAGTAAATAGTATCATGTAAGACAGGGTAAGACACATTTAAAAGGTAATACCCCTCGGATAAGAAGATAAAGACATAGATCACAAAAGTTTCAAGTATAGAATAAAGTAGAAAATAAGACAAAAAGGACTTTAAGAAAAAGGTTTGAAAGTGGAACTGTCGAGGTAAGACGACAATAGGAAATAATATTAAATGAGCAATGATAAAAGTGTGTAACAACAAGGTGTCTCAGTATTGGAATGAAACCGAATTTCTATTAAATATAGAATTGGGAGGAAGATAACGAGTATAGCCCATAATTAATCCTTCGCAGTGCACCATTATAAATAATACTTCGGATGACTTAAAACAGACTCATTGAGGTATAACATAAAAATGTCCAAGGAAGCTAAGTATACAAATATTAATGAGACCAGGACAACACCTGCCAGAATAAGACCATGGGAATGAGTGAAAGTGGGATATCTTAGAGTGCAACCAAGCAAATAGATCAAATCAGTGAAAAAGATGGTTATCCAGATTTTTACTTGTAATGAATTTAAAAGTATGAAAAGAGTATGAACAGTAACTAGAACCGAATCTCTAGCATCCACGTTACTAGTAAGGAATAATGTTTAAGCGTAAGTATACATACAATTAGGCTTAATATAGGCACCTTGTTCCAGAGACTTTAGCCAAATAAGAAGAACCACTAGAAAATCTGTTTAGAATTAATATCCTCAATATAAGAGGCATCGGTAAACAACATTAGTAAGCTAGAATTACATGAAAAATTTGACCATGAACCATGAGGTCCTATGCCCTATGTATAGGCAGAGATATGAGACTTTAAAGACAGAGCTGACTAGTTTATGAGAAAATAAAGACATAATAAGGTCGAGTAAGTAGTACTAAGGAAATACCTAGTAAGATTATCATTTATGCATTACACCCTGACTGGCAGCAGGATATGAAAAAGCTTAACCATAGAAGACACTAGTATTTCTAGAGAAACTGTTAAGAAGAAACTGATTGAGGCCATGAATGTTGGACAATTATGACCCATAACATTACTATTTGTAAAAGACATTGTGTTTTTGTACAAATTAAATATGTGACAAAGGAAATTGATATTTTATCATTTTGTAATTGGATTACTTGGATATATATAAATGATAAAAGTCCATATGATTATTACCGAATTAATAAGATATGAGACAGTATCAATCCACGAACGGTTTAATCATTAAATATCCATAGTCATAGTATTATCGAGACTGGACATCGATAATACGGAGTACACTAGTATTACACTTGTGCGCGTTATGGAAGTTTAACAACATAATTCTCATGTATTTAAGTATTGGATACTTATGCAAGTATGATAGAAGGTTCTATTAGCCATTGGACCGGGAACAGCTTCTCTCTGGATAGACCCATCAGAATCCCATTGGTAGTATGACTATGTGTCTATGGGAATCCGAATCAGGGTAGGTGTATGTGGCCTTAACCTGAGACTTGCATCGCTAATACTTGCGACAATCAGTACGTTTTGGTTTTGGTTGTCCGGAGCTTTAACATGTTCTGTGTACGTCTCTTCTGGGTTTACTGAGAATTGTAGTGTATTGGGTGTGATGTCATGATGGAAGTATCACTTCTGTCATATGGAGATGATGATCACGCATGGATACAGAACTAGTACTCTTAAATGCTGCAGCTATCGGGATAGTATGACTAGGTCATGATTATCCTAGCATGTGACTTCCGATACTGGACTGTATTATGCAATACATAGTTTACTATGCCTGATAAAGATTATATATTCCGTTGAATATTTCTGGAGAATTGGGTAGGCACGGTGTTTTGCTAGAAGCCAACCATGTCTTGTAAATCGGTAAGAACGTGGTACGCGATACGCACGTGTTCGGATAGTTTGATGACCGTATTTACTGCCAACAAATCCAGGGATCTCTTGTTTCGCTTCCCAAAGGTTCACTGATGACATTTGACTCGAATAAAATTAATCTGGGATTAATTATGAGAGAGAAAATTAATTTGGGATTAATTACGGCAAGAATTTATCTGGGATTAAATTCGCATATAAGAGAGAACGCGATTAATTTGGAATTAATCGATTAAATAATATATTGGATATATTAATTGAAATTGGATTTCAACGCGGAATTAATTTTGGATTTTAATTCGAGCGAACGAATTAATTCGTAAACGACTTTCATAATAATTTTGTTAGGCATTATTATTTAATTAAATTGGATTTAACTATGTGGCAACGAAAAATTCATTTAATCGGATTAAACAAACCCGAGCCCAAAGTGTGTTGTGTAAGCCAACCAAATTTTGAATTTCAAAGTGGTGGGACCCACTTGACTTACATCAACTTGTCAAAAGTTGATGGAAGTGGTTGAGCTCATTTAATGCCAACTTTACACACTACCAAAGCTTTTTGAACAAGTTTTGTATCACATCACAACTTGGGAGGCTAATTTTTTGATATTAGTTTTTGGAAAATGAAATATCAAAAACAACTCTCTCTTCTCCCTCCTCCTTGGCCGAGAGCCTTCTTCTCTCTTTGAAAGTTTTGTTGTAAAATTTTCAAGCTTGCTAGCACATTTGGAGTTGATTAAGGTGATAAGGAAACTCACCATTGGGTTGGAAACACTCAAAATTAAGCTTGGAGCTTCCAATATACAAAGAATTTTTGAACTTCTCATCCAAATCAATATAAGTATTCCGCAACTTATTTTTGATTTTATTCACACTAGAATCATGTTTAGGATCTTTGGCATGTCTAGGACACTAACAATGAATGTTGAGCATAAATAAAGATCTAGAAAGAAGGTTTCTTTGGTATATGTCAATAGTTGCAGTTGGATGGTAGTGTAGAGTACTTAGCAGAAGTTTCATAGAATGAAGACGAGGAATTACTCTCAGTCAATATTTCAAGGGATTATTCGCTAAATCTCAAAGACTTTGGTGAAATATGTGCGAGCATGGTAAGATGTGTTATACGTAAAGTAGATGTTAAGGTAAGACGAAGAATATGCATGTTTTCTAGCCAATGGTAAACGATCAGCTTGGCAGAGATCGTAGCTATTAAGTATGAAATATCGTTGAGAAGTAATGTGAAATAATCGATGAAGCATGGTTGGCCATGAGGATACAGTCTGAAAGTTGGTGGCTTAGAGATCAGCGTATGGATTCTGTGACTTGTGATAGGATATTCAGTGTCAAGAACTCCAAGCCTAGACAAATTTTAGGATTCCAATCCTAAAGAAGATTCGAGGACGAATCCTATTTAAGGGGGGAGAAAATATAACATCATAATAATCCCGACGACTACAAAGTTATGGATGCAAAATAAATAATATAAATCATGTTCTATATGTGTTGATGGGATTACATTTCGGAACTTCGATAAATCCCTTGTAAATCTAGTATGAAATTTATTTTATGTTCCACTTGTACACCTTGTAGTATTTGGGGCATAACTTCTTTATACGATCTCCGATTTTTATGAATTTTATATCGTTGGAACGCTAAGACCAAGACCTAGAACTTCTGCGTTGAATATGTTTCCAAATTTGAATCAAAAGCAGGTCGCAAATTATGATTTTCGTGGCTGCTACAGTAAATTCGAGAATGGGTTAGAATTGAGTGATGTGGCAAATTTTGGAAGAAAATGAGTTCAATATTTACATACTCACAAAGTGTTTCTTTACTCCCAAGTATAAGAGTGTCGAAGTAATAAAATAACCCGATGAGTCCGGGGTCGATCCACATGGAATAAATTTAATTTGATAAAATAATAATTCAACTAATAAAATAAAATATTAGGGTTAGGGGATCCACTTTTGATATTTCAAATATAAATTTTTTTTTCTTTTTATAAAATATAAATTATAATTATTCCGCAATCAATTTATTTCATAATTATCATGTATTAATTATGCCAACACATGTAATTCGTCATGTCGATAATTAGTCATGCCAAGGTACTGAATATATATATATATTCAGATTTTGTAAAAAAAAAAAATTGCTTAATTATAGTCTCGAGAATTGACTTTAAAAGACCATTTTGCCAATTTATAAGAAAATTGGTTGTGAAGCATATCCTCGACCTATAGAGGGCGTCCAAGCCGTTACTGAACGTAAAATTATAGGAATATGTGAGTCACAATCACAACTACATTTCAATTTACTGTTTTGATTTTCTTTTATTATTTTAAGTTATAACCTTTATTTTAAGTAGTGGTCATATAGATTCAATTGTCAATACCACACTAATAAGGTAATATCTTCTAAACTCTACTTCTTTTTATTCAGACATTGGAAAACATTTCTTAATTTTGTTGAGGGGGGGTATAATTGACTAGAATGCTTTTGATTTGGTTTGTGTTATTTTTAAATGTTTTTAAAAAAATTTATTTTGTTTTGTGTAAATTTTTTATTTTTATTTTTATGTAATTTCGTAATAAGTTATTTTTGTCATTTATTTTTGAATTATTTAAATTTTTGAATTCTCCATAATATTGATTAAATTTGATCTACATATGCTTATTTGACATGTATTATCAACATGAATGGTAACATATGATCATGGATTGTAAGTGGAAAATTTTGTAATATTCAATTTTCTAGTTTATTGGAGGGAGCACTTAAAAGCAATAGAGTCAGTGTTTATATTTCAAAATAAAAAAACTAACCAAGCTTTTACTTAGAAACCGGAAATCTTACCTCAGCAAGCAGTGATTATTCGCGTAAAATGGTAGAGCTTGCATTGTTTAAAAAAAGTATGCTAATAAGTTTGATTCCGTAGCCTCTCTAACTCAAGCAATTAAGTCATTATAGGTTTTTTAACACTTAGTGCCAGAAGACCAACTGGTCTGGGAGTCACTGGTCCAAGGCTCGTTACATGGGTTAAAGACAAAGCTTAAAAAAATCAGATACTTCTTCTTTTTAACATCTTAGGTCCGAGCAATTAAGTCTGTAGGGGTGTCCTAACACCTAGTGCCCTAAATAAAACTGGTTTGAAATTCATTGGCCTAAGGCTCGTTACAAGGATTAAAGATGTATTATTATTATTTTTTAAAAAAATATTTTTGTATTTATAAATAAACTCTCATTCCCAAAATGTTTGAACTCTAATATAATTTTAAGACAAAAATATTAATTTCTTTTCAACAAGATTTGTGAATATTGTGAGTACAATGAATTGATTAATACTTTGTTTTATGTGTGTATGGAATAAAGGTAAAAAGTATATGAAGATTTACTTATTTGATAATTTAGAAAGAAATAAAACAATTACTAACTTGGATACGATTTTTTCTTTTTAGTTTTCGCATAAATTACTAGGACTAGTAATAAGCTGGTTGGGGGGTGATCAAAAACTTGTCACACTCACAAAGTGGTTCTTTACTCCCAAGTATAAGAGTGTCGAAGTAATAAATAACCCGATGAGTCCGGGGTCGATCCACAGGGAATACATTTAATATGATAAAATAATAATTGAACTAATAAAATAAAATATTAGGGTTAGGGGATCCATTTTTGATATTTCAAATATAAAATAATTTTTACTTTTTATAAAATATAAATTATAATTATTTTGCAATCAATTTATTTCATAATTATCATGTATTAATTATGCCAACACATGTAATCAGTCATGTTGATAATTAGTCATGCCAATGTACTAAATATGCCAAAATATATATAAAAAAAAACAACCATAAAGGCTGTGATAATATTTGTCTATAAAAAGTCCAGTTAGGTGCCAAATATATAAAACCAGCCATATAGGCGGAACCGTATTATCTAAAATTAATTCATATCATTAATAGTCCACTCTCTCTCATTTAAGGGATTCAAGAATTATCTGTGTCAATTGGGGACTATCTACAACTAGTCAAGTGTCCTCAATAAACTGGAAAAAGTATGAATTTTATTTGGAAAATCATCACAATTTATAAAATATAATATAAATAAAAATCACGTATATTTTCATACCAAAAGCTTCACTCTTTACTCTCAGCAGGGTGCAAATTAACAAAATAAAACAAAAATAACAATACACATAAGTTTATTAATAAAAGAAAAAGAAATTATAAAAAAATAAATCAAATAAAACACACAACATACTTACCCCAAATCTCCCGAAAGGGGAAAATAAAATAACCCATCCGAACTGAAGGGGAGCTCTCCATTTTCTCCCCCTTCTTACCCATTTGTTAAGGTGCCGAGCACCTTCTTTTATATGAGGTGACTTGGCGCCTAATTATTGCGAAGCAAATGCTTTGTAATAATTTTAATTTGCCATCACCTTTCCACTGAAAGGTGATGGCAAATATATATATATTTTTTTATTTTTTTATTTTTTTATTTTTTTGTTATAATATATATATATATATATATATATATATATAATTTTGGTGTGACATCCAAAATATTTTATATATAAAATCTTGGTGGGACCTCCTAAATATATAATGTAACCAAACTGAACATATAGACAAACGTGTAGTTAAATACATCATAAGCTCATTTTGTTGTCAATCTAAATACTATGAGTATTTTCCAAGTCCGATTTGAATTTCGCTATCACACTCTTTTGGGTCTCATAAGTCATGGAATTTTGATCTCATATCTATTTTTGTTTTTGAGCTTCCAAATTGGTATTTACTTACACAATAAATAAAAATCACAATAAAAATATATAAAACATAAATTTATTTATTATTTCACAAATGTGCTAAAGTAAGGGGATTAATAAAACTACAATTGTAAAATGATTAATTTTTCTTTTAATAAATAATCATTTTTTAGTACTCATCAATATCAGAGAGTAATTTAAATCTGGATTAATTATTAACAAACTTTATTACCACGTTTATAGATGATTTTATATATTTGGCATAATTGATTATCTAACTGGACTTATTATAGACAAATGTTATCACCACCTATATGGTTGGTTTTATATGTTTTGGCATAATTAATTAATGAAGTAAATTAATTGGGCAATAATGACAATTTATATATTAAAAAAATTATGATTTTTCTATATTTGAAATATCAAGAGTGGATCCCCTATCCCAAATATTCTATTTTATTATTGTAGTCTAATTTAAAATTATTCATCACTTTAAACAGCTCAGCCTTTTTATTTTCACTCGAATTATTATTTTATTTTACTAAATCTATTCCATGTGGATCGATCTTGGACTGACTAGCTTATTTTATTACTTCGACACTCTTATACTTGGGAAGAGAAGAACCACTTTGTGAGTGTGTCAATATTGATCCCATTTTCATTCAAAACTCAGTGTCATGTTTCATCATTCCCATTTTTAAATCAAACAATCAGTTCATTAGTTTTAATTTCATATTTCATTCATCATTAGCTCATTAGTTTTGATTCCATTTTTCCTAGAAACAAACAGCCATGAAACTTCCATTCATCATTCCGACTTCAATATTATTTTTCCAAAATACATATATTTTTAATCAGTTTACATTCTCTTCCATATTGATCAGCTTATCAGCCTTTCTCAAACAATGTCCTCTTTTCCATTTTCAAGTTCAACGTCTTTACAGGACCTTGAGCTTAAGGGGGGATTTTAAGGATTATGAAAGTAACTTGCATATGATGAAGACATGAAGAAACTGAATATGAAATGATGATGAGCCATTCTGGTGATAATTGTTGGGGTTGGTGCTCACAACGCCAATTCCCGGTTGTATATCTTTATGAATACTTCTGTAAAACATTATTATTTTGAATAATATATGCAGTTTCTATAATATAATGTATCTTTTAATATGGTAAAGACGTAATGACCTTAGAATGACTAGTCATGATGCAGTTGTAAAAGAGTCGCAACTGACATTGAGTTGTATCATGACGTTGTCATTCTCAGACAGTTCCTGGCCAAGGTTTACACTACTTGGTCAGTATAGTAAACCCGTTGAGACCGATACATGTCGAATACTGGAATATATGATTCCAATGGTTTCTCAATGAACCATAAGTCTTGGAGACTAGTATAGACGTGTAGGTGTTTATAGCGGATAAACATTGAACGACTCACCGAAGATTCTTAATGGATGGTACACCAACGTCAATAAGAATCTTGTCGGGTTGAGTAGGACTTGTGATTCTTTGACTTGAGATGCCACTGTGGGCACATGAGACATCTTCTACACTTTGATGGTAGTCACGTCACCGATCTATTAAGATCAGACCTCCGTCTGTTCGTTGGGTGTAGACAGATCCTCAGGGTGTCCAGTGTGTATCAAGATAGGATCCGTCAGTTCTGTGTATCAGAGCATGGGTAGTCCATATGATTAGCAATCAGATAAAAACCATGGGCCCGTGGTACAATTTAGAAGTTAGTTCTAAATGTTCTTTTTGAGATTGCTAATAGAATAGTCGACTGGATAATCCCTATATTGATTTGACGTTTACATCTATATCTCTGGGATTTATCCGGATACCTGTGACGGAGGAATTATACATTTGTCATGACCTCGACCTGTATGATTCAGCGAGTTTATCGTGATCGTCATAATTTACGGGTGGATAAATTATGGACACGAAATTGGATTTCGTGACGGATATACCTGAATCTAGAGAGTCTCACTAATGAAATATACTCGTAGAGCACTAAGGCAACATTTATAAATAATATTGATTATTTATAAAGTCGTTTAAAGGTTAAACGCAAAATATATATGTAGGGACCCGATAGTCATTTCCTTAATTTTTGTGTATTTGCATTTAATGCTTGATTAATTCAAATACACATTAATTAATTGTAAAAATTGAGATATTTGACTAATATTATAAATGAATATATGTATTTAATATTTAGTGTAAATATTATACATATATTTAATATATTTATATTTAATTAATTAATTAATTATTTAATTGTTAAATGATAAATTAATTAAAGTATAGATATTTTAAGTTATGATATTGTTTTAATGGCTAAGTTGCAATTGTTGACTTGGTTGAAATTATCATTAAAGTGTAATGATCATTTTAACAAGTTGGCAAAATTGAAATTCAAATGAAATGAAAACAAAATATCTTGATTTTTTCTAGCCATTTTCGGCCAAGGCAAAATTGTGAGCAAGTATATATTGTTTAATTTATTTTAGGGTTTGAGTAACCTTATACACTTTATCAAACTCCATTAAAACAAAAGCAAAGAAGGTAGAGAGAAAGAAAAGAAAAATCAAAGAAAAGCTTGGAATTTAGTAAGTATTTCCAACCTTCCATTAGAGAGTAAATTGTTCCTCTTGTTGTGGGCTTCACTTGGTGATGTTCTTAAGTTTTTCTATTCTTTATTATTTGTGTTTTTGATGGATGAAAGTTTGATGAAGGGGTTAAGCATGTATGAAGTTTGAAGAATGTTACTAGTGTAGTAATAAGCATTCTTTTCATTGTTTTAGAACCTTGTTGCCATTCTAGAGTTATTGACCCACTTTTCAATGACCTAGAATTGTTCTATAGTTGTTTCATTGTGTTGAGACTTGATTTGGATGGAAGAAACATGATTGAAGTAATTGATTTAACCAATTTGGTCTAATTTGAAGAAATTGAAAAATTAGGGTTTAAGACCACTTCCAAATTTGGGGCTTTTCATTTATATGGTGCATTTGGATGTTTATATGATACATATAAAATCTCATGTTGATTGGATTTCATTTGGATGTGTTTTGAACTTTGGAAGTGCAAAATGCACACTAATGTGCTTCTAGGAGGCTCACGGCCTTGAAGGAAAAATTGGGTTTTTTGTTGCTCTTTGTGTTTTGACATTTAGGACATGTTAAATTCATCTTAGAAATGATTTAGAATCATCCAAAATTGATTTGAACAATTTCAGACTAAAATGAACAAAATGCAAAGTTTGGGGGTAATTTGGTAATTACACAAAAATTTGATTTCTTGTGTAATATTTCATAATTTGAATATTGGAAAATTAAATAAATAAGTTTATTTAATTAATCCGAGAAAAATTTTTGAAATCATAAAATTTGATTTCCCACTGTTTCCGCTGCGTTACCAGATATCCGCAATAAAACCCCTACAAAATGGTATCAAAGCGAGTCTGATTCTAGGCCCCCTAATATGGTTAGCCCTTTAATTCAATGTTTAATCATGTTTTCTTGACTTAATACATGCATGTTTTAATCTAATTTGATTAGATTTATGGTGTATGACACTTAGCGGAAAATCCCTAATTAATAAGGTATAAATTTAATTATGTATTTGATGCATGTTATGTGGTCCGTCTTATCAATACGGTTTATAAATATTTCTCTGTGACTACATCCGAGACCGTGCCTCTGCTGTGAGGGTGTAGCCGATAGAGATTTATTTATACCGAATGTAAATCAGATACTAGATAAATTCAAGCGAAAGCGGAATCCTGAACGTGCCCTAGCTGTCAGGGTTACGCAAGTAACTTGAGTTTATCATTGACGAGTTTAACCTTGGTACGTCTCCTTGTGGGCCTGCCTTAGCAGCGACAACGAGAAACGACCAGGATCGGAAACCCATGAGTCACTTGTGAGTGATTGACAAATGAGTTGTCTACCTGATAAATATACGTAGGCGAGACCGTGCCTCTGCTGTGAGCTGAAATATATTCACGGGATCCACTTTTCACTATTTGTATTTAACTTAATTATTAAATCTTTGTATTTTGTTTGGGGATTACAGTATTGCATGATTTAGTGGGAGAGACATTTTTAGATTAAAAATCCATGATCTAGTTTATGCTTTTGATATTATATGAAACTGCTTATTTTCTGCTAACCGTTTTTCGTGATCTATATGATAGATTTGCGATGGCGGCACCATCCACTAATCAGTTTGCGCGTATGCTAGATGCGAACAAACTTAAAGGCTCAGAGAACTTCGCTGATTGGGATCTGGATTTGAGGATTGTCCTCGATTCTAAGAGGTTGGGATATGTTCTTGAGGGTCCACTGCCGCTTGCTGTGGTAGAGGACGCTTCACCGGAGGAACGAGAAGTCTTCCAAGTTTGAAGGATGATGATTTAAGAGTTAAATCATACATCTTAAGTTCGCTTTCACCGGGACTCAAGAAACAATATTATGGCATGTCAGATGCCTATACTATGATGACACGATTAAGACAATCGTTTGAGAACCAAGAACACGTAGTTTTTCACAAGGTCGCAATGGAACTATTCCAAGCGCGATTGGATGAGGGGCAAGCTGTTAGCCCACATGTTCTTCAAATGATCGATTTGATCGTTCAATTGAGGCAACATAATCTCATTTTGAATGACATTCTCGGTAGGAGTGTCATTCTTGGTTCTCTCTCATCTTCTTATCGCCACTTCGTGATGTACTTCAACATGAACGGGACTATCTGTACCTACCATGAGTTGCATAGGATGTTGCTCACGGCGGAGGAGGACCTCAAGAAGTGAGTACCGACTCGCCCTCCGAGACCCACTTTTCTTTCTGCTTCTTCCCAGGCCTAGCCAAAGGGAAAGAAGAAGAAAGGGAAGAATAAGAAGGGTTTCGGTCCTCAACCACAGGCAAAGATAGCTAAGCCCAAAAGGGCTTCTGAAGACAAGTGCCATCACTGCAGCAAAGTCGGGCACTGGAAAAGGAACTGTCTTGACTAGATATCTCAGCTGAGGAGGGAGAGAGCATCTACATCAGGTACATTTATTTTTCCAGTTATTGATATATCTTTGGCTTGTGAAGCCGTTACATCCAACTGGATTTTAGATTCTACTTGTCCCATTCACATTTGCAATTCGTTACAGGTGCTGAAGGAAAGTATAAAACTGAAGCCTTGAGAGATGCAGTTGCGATTCGGGAGTGGAGACTCTCTAGATGCAGTTGCAGTGGGAGTATGCGAGATCTCATTGCCGAATGGGACACTTTTATTAAATGACTGCCATTTTGTGCCTGGATGTGTAGCTAATATTATATCACTTTTTGTATTAGATACAAAAGGCTTTTGTATTAATATTAAGAACTGTTCTTTATATTTATATGATAAAAGTAATATTCAGATCCTTTGTTGTCCAAACCAGCATGGTCATTATACATTGCAAACTTCAAAAGATATTTTAAATACGGGAGTTAATAAACGTAGTTTACCTGTAATTAATAATACTAAACTTTGGTATATGCGGCTGGGTCACATAGGAGTTAAACGCCTTACCCAATTGGTTAGGAATAATTTGATACCAGATCTTACCATTGAATCTTATCCAACTTGTGAATCCTGTATTCAGGGTAAGATTACCAAAGCCCCATTTTCTCGTGTTGGACACTGCGCCACTAACTTACTGGAACTCGTACATTTTGATGTATGTGGTCCACTATGTCAGACTGCTCACAGTGGTTATTCGTACTTCGTTACCTTTACCGATGATTTTTCACGGTACGGTTATATGTATTTGATGCGACATAAATCCGAAACCTTTGAAAAGTTCAAGGAATTCTGAAATGAAGTAGAAAAATAAACTGGACAATATATTAAATGCCTTCGATCTGATCGAGGCGGTGAATATATGAGTGGTGAGTTCATGGATTATCTTTTGAATAATATTCCTTCAAAAGCTGTTCCTACGACACCGTATGAGATATGGTTCGGTAGGAGACCAAATCTTAGTTGCATTAAGGTTTGGGGTTGTCCTGCCTATGTCAGGGTGACTCAGGAAGATAAGCTTTCGCCTCGAGGGTAAAAGTTTAGGTTTGTCGGATATCCTTCGAATACGAGGGGATATCTGTTCTATGATACCGAGCATCGAAATGTGTTCGTAGCTTGCTTCGTAAAATTTCTAGAAGTATAATTTTTGTCAGAAGGTGGTAATCATAGACAGGTTGAACTTGATGAAGTCCAACCTGAAAATAACGAACCAACGGAGGAACCTGAAGTTCAATTAGATGAAGGACCTTCAACACACACACTTCATAGGTCAGAAAGGGTATCTAGACCTCCTGAACGTTTGTATTTGATACATGAAAAGAGTCTAGATGTTCTCTTAATTAAAGAGACTGATCATTTTACCTATAGAGAATCGATGTTGGACATCGACTCCGTGAAATGGCAAAGTGCCATGAAATCTGAGTTAGACTCAATGCATGAGAATCAAGTTTGGGACTTGGATCCGCTTCCTGAAGGAATTGTTCCTACCGGTTGTAAATGGGTTTACAAGAGGAAGCGAGAGCCTGACGGTAAGGTTGAAACTTACAAGGCCCGACTGGTAGCAAAAGGTTACACACAGCGACCTGGCTTCGACTATGATGAAACTTTTTCACCAGTAGCAATGCTTAAGTCTATCCGAATTTTGCTTTCTATAGCTGCATATCATGACTACGAGATTTGGAAAATGGATGTCAAAACGGCTTTTCTAAATGGATTTCTTGATGAAGAAATCTATATGGAACAGCCGGAAGGTTTTGCATCCAGTGAAAACTCGGGTATGGTATGTAAGCTTAAGAAGTCCATTTATGGACTTAAAAATGCTTCATGAAGTTGGAATCTTCGATTCGATGAGATTATTAGATCGTCCGGTTTTCTCAAGAATTCGGAAGAATCCTGTGTGTATCAGAAGGCCAGTGGGAGCATGGTCGTATTTTTAGTCCTATATGTTGATGACATCCTAATCATTGGGAATGATTTAGGTATGTTACAAAGCGTCAAAGCGTACCTCTGTAAGAATTTCTCCATGAAGGACCTGGGAGAAGCTTCTTATGTTTTAGGGATAAAACTCTATAGAGATAGACAAAGGAGGCTGATTGGGTTATCCCAATCAACGTACATATTCAAGATCTTGGAACGGTATAATTTTGGTAACTGTAAGACAGCAAACATACCGTTCAGACATGGGATTCATCTTTCTGAGAAGATGAGTCCAAAAATAGAAGATGAGAAGGTTAGAATGTCTAACCAATCTTATGCTTCGTGTTTGGGTAGCATAATCTATGCCATGTTGTGTACGATGCCTGATATCAGTTTTGTTGTTAGCGTAACTAGTAGACATCAGTCCAATCCAGGTAATGACCATTGGATGGCCATTAAACATATCCTCAAGTATCTTAAAGGTACTAAGGATGAGTTAATAATTTATGGAGGAAACGAACTGCAAGTTAACAGGTATACGGATTCTGATTTCCAATCGGACCCCGATGATAGAAAGTCTACATCTGGATTCGTATTTACCCTTAACGGAGGTGCAGTTTGTTGGAAGAGTTCCAAACAGGGATTGACAGTAGATTCCACCACTGAGGCGGAATATATTGCAGCTTCTGAAGCTGCAAAACAGGTTGTGTGGATAAAGAACTTTGTCACAGAATTGGGTGTTGTCCCAAGTATCGAGAATGCGATTCCGTTATACTATGATAATAATGGAGCCATTGCGCAAGCAAAGGAACCGAGGGCGCATGAGAAGTCGAAGCATGTGGAACGTAAGTACCACATCATTCGAGAGATTGTGTCGCGAGGGGATATTTTCATTTGCAAGGTACCGAGTGAAGATAATGTAGCAGACCCACTGACGAAGGCCATACCTCCGAAGTTGTTTGATAAACACGTGGAGTCGATAGGTATTAGAAACAATCGTTATTGGCACTAGAGCAAGTGGGAGTTTTTGTTGGGGTTGGTGCTCACAGCACCAATTCTGTTGGAAAGTTATGACCCATAGCATCACTATTTGTACAGATCATGGTGTGTTGTACAAATTAACTATGTGACAAAGGAAATTGCTCTTCTATCATTTGTAATTAGATTACCAAGATGTATAAATGATAAAAGGTCCATATGATTAGTTCCAGATTGAGATGATATGAAACAATATCAATCTATAAAGGTTTAATCATTAAATATCCCTAGTCGTAGTATTATCGAGATTGGACATCGATAATGCGGAATAGACTAGTATTACACTTGTGCGCGTTGTGGGAGCATAACGGCATAGTTCTCATATATTTGGGTATATGATACTCATGCAAGTGTAATAGGAGATTTTGTTTACCGATGGTACGGAAACAGCTTCGCTCTGGATAGACCCCTCGGAATTCCATTGGTAGTATGACTATGTGTCTATGGAAGTCCGAATCAGGGTAGGTGTATTTGGTCTTAACCTGAGACTTGCACCGCTAATACTTGCGACAATCAATGTACTTTGGTTTTGGTCGTCCATGGCTTTAACAGATTCTGTGTACGCCTCTTCTGGGTATATTGAGAATCGTAGTGTTTGGGTGTGATGTCGAGATGGAAGTATCACTCCAGTCATAGTGGAGATGATGATCACGTAGGATACGGAACTGGTTCTCTTATATGCTGCAGCTATCGGGATATTATGACTAGGTCATGTTTATCGATTATAGAGACTAGTTACCAGAGATCCGATATGTGCTTCGTACGGGGCAGACACATTTCCAGCCCCAGGCCTTGCACGTGACATCCGATGCTGGATCGAAATACCTAATACTACGTATACTACACCTGATATAGATCACATATTACAGTAAGAATATTTCTGGAGAATTGGGTAGGCATGGTGCTTTGCTAGAAGCCAACTGTTAGCCCCTTAGATTGGTTGCTCGAGAAAATGGGGAACGGGTGACTTGGTGGCAGCCAAGCACTCGCAAGAAACATATGGCTTGGGTGGGCTGTGTGTGTGTGGGCAGTTGGTGCTGTCCTGATGGGCGGTTGGTGCTGTCCCAAGGAAGTGTTGCTGAGACATGGGCGGTTGGTGCTGTCCCAAGGAAGTGTTGCTGAGACATGGGCAGTTGGTTTCCGTAGGGGGGTTGATGCTATCTTGGGGGAGGCAGTTGTACGCACATGCAACAGACATGCGGGGCAGTTACGGAAGGCAGTTGGCGCGCACTTGCATGGCAGTTGGCGTGCACATGCAAGGGAGAGGGCTTCACATGCCGAGCACATGGGGCAGTTGCGAGAAGAACCACCAGTAACTGGCGTGTGTGGGGTGTGTGTGTGTGTGTGTGTGTGTGTGGTACTTCCTATAGCAGTTGGGATGTAACTGCTGTGTGTGTGAGTGTGTGTGGCTGGTGCCCATTGGGCCAGCACACCCTAGGGCAGTTGGGGTGTAACTGCCATATATATTGTATTGTGAGATCATACATGAGAGAGAGAGAGCATAGACACGAGACTAGCAGTGGATGTTCTTTGAGATCCTATGTATGTTAGCACAAATCCTTGTAATTGCTTTGGTGAGTAATAATAAGGTTGGGGCTTTGTCCTGTAAAGCTTGTGTGTTGTATTTACTTGATGCAGTGCTTGCTTGTATGCTGACCGTGAGGGTGTGAGAACATCGAGAGTGATTGCTTGTGGCTTGTGGGCGTGCTTGCGGGAGAAGGCTGACTAAGTTGGGCGAACTTAGTGCCGCACTTGGCTAAAGAAATTTGGGGCGTGAATTTAGCCGCGTGACAACTGGTATCAGAGCGTCATCTTGGGCTGATGGCGGGCGGATCTATTGCTGAACTGAAGGAGCGAGTGGCTAAGTTGGAGGCCCTCGTTGGGGAGTCTAGCCGAGAGACTGCCCCTCCGTTTTTTTGGTAATGGAGCAATTGCAGGGGAAATTGTTGCCTTCGGAACACACTTGAAACGCAAAGGGTTGATGCGGAGGAACGCATTGCTGTGGTCACCCGTGATTGTGTGGATCTGGTGGAAGCGTGGAAATTGAGTAAATAGGAGATTTTGGGAGAAATCGCTCTTCTAAAGAGGGCATTGGGGCGTGGACAACCTATTGGGGGTGAGACTACGACCAAGTTGAAGGTTCCTGAACCAAAACCATTCGGAGGTGCACGGAATGCAAAGGAGTTGGAGAACTTCTTATGGGACATGGATCAGTACTTCAAGGCTGCTCATGTCTTGGAGGCAGAAAAAGTGACTATCACAAGCATGTATTTGGCTGGTGATGCTAAATTATGGTGGAGAACTCGGTTGGATGATGATGAGACAGCGGGGCGTCCCACAATAACCAGATGGGAGGCGCTGAAGAAGGAGTTGAAGGATCAATTCCTCCCCACCAACACAGCGTGGATTGCAAGGGAAACTTTGAAAAGTTTGAAGCAAACTGGTTCTATTCGAGAATATGTGAAGCAGTTCAGTTCCTTGATGCTGGACATAAGGAACATGTCAGAGGAAGATAAGCTGTTCAATTTCATGTTTGGATTGCAAACTTGGGCACAAAACGAGTTGCGGAGGCAAGGTGTGCGTGACTTGCCCGCAGCCATGGCAGCGGCAGATTGCCTTGTGGATTATAGACCTAGTTCTTCAACCAAGTCCAAACCTGATTCGAAGGGAAAAGGGAAAGAGAAGTACAAAGATTCGGAGAAGGGGTGGGAAAAGAAGAAGAACAAGGAGGGAAAAGGGAAGTCACAAGATGATGGCAAGTCCAAAGTTATGAACAACAACAACAAGGGTTGTTTCATCTGTGATGGTCCCCATAGGGCAAGGGATTGCCCCAAAAGGGAGAAACTGAATGCACTAATGGCTGCGGAAATGGGCAAGGAAGGGGAAGGGGACTCGGCAGGGCCTAGTCGAATGAACCCTTTTCAATTAGTAAATGCAATTCGGGAAAACAGGTTTGATAATGGCTTGATGTATGTCCAAGTTCTTATTAATGGGAAAGTAGTAAGGGCAATGGTGGACACTGGAGCTACACACAACTTTGTTGCGGTAGGGGTTGCCGAGAAGTTGGGCCTCGAATTGACTAAATCGGGGAGTAGCATTAAGGCTGTCAATTCGACAGCAAAACAAGTTCAAGGCACAGTCGCGGGTGTGGCGATACAGCTTGGCCAGTGGTTTGGGTCATGCACGTTGATGGCAGTACCCTTGGATGATTTTGAGTTAATTTTGGGAAATCAGTTTTTCATTCAGGCCAAGGTAGCGGTGATGCCTTACTTGGCAGGTCTTTTGATTAGTGATGAGAATCAACCATGCTTTGTCCCGGCTGTTGGCCAAGTGTGTGGGAGTAAAGGGGCTGAGGGGCAACAGGAGTTGGTGTCAGCCTTACAAATTGAGAGTGGGTTGAAACGTGGGGAAGAGACTTACTTGGCGGCACTCATAGAAGTCAAGGCGGGAAAGACAATGGAGGTGCCTGATGCAATTGCGGAATTATTGAGGGAATACGAGGATGTAATGCCTCCGGAGTTGCCGAAATCTCTTCCACCTCGAAAGCCTACTGACCACAAGATAGAATTGGTCCCGGGTACTCGGCCGCCTGCCCAAGTACCCTACCGGAAGAGTCCTCCGGAACTAGCTGAATTGCGCAAGCAATTGGGGGAATTGCTTGATGCTGGGATGATCCAGCCCTCTAAGGCTCCATATGGTGCACCCGTCCTATTCCAGAAGAAGCAAGACGGATCTTTGAGAATGTGTGTAGACTACCGAGCGTTGAACAAGGTGACGATTAAAAACAAGTACCCAATTCCGTTGGTGGCTGATTTGTTCGATTGTCTGTCCAAGGCATTCTACTTCACAAAGTTAGACTTGCGGTCTGGATATTGGCAAGTGCGCATTGCTGAAGGGGGTGAGGGGAAAACGACTTGTGTGACAAGGTACGAATCATATGAATTTTTAGTAATGCCCTTCGGACTTACTAATGCTCCAGCTACTTTTTGTAATTTAATGAATGATGTGTTGTTTGAGTTTGTGGACCGATTTGTGGTAGTATATCTGGATGATATAGTGATATATAGTGAGACCCTTGCTGATCATTTACATCATTTGAGATTGGTGTTGGAGAGATTGAGGCAGCATGCACTGTATGTTAAGATGGAAAAGTGTGAATTTGCCCAACAGGAGGTGATGTTTCTGGGTCATTGGGTGAGCCAAGGGCAAGTTCGTATGGACGAGAGAAAAGTCCAAGCAATTCGGGATTGGCCTAGTCCTTCTAAGGTTACTGAGTTGCGGTCATTTTTGGGGTTGGCTAACTATTACCGCAAGTTCATCAAGGGGTATTCAAAGAGAGTGGCTCCATTGACTGATTTGCTAAAAAAGGAACAAACTTGGGTGTGGAATGTGCAATGCCAGGAGGCATTCGCGGATTTGAAGGGGGCAGTAGCGGAAGAGCCTGTTTTGCAATTGCCGGACTTCGAATCACCATTTGAGGTGCACACTGATGCTTCTGACCGAGCTATTGGGGGTGTATTGGTGCAAAATTCACATCCTGTTGCCTTTGAAAGCAGAAAACTGAAGGATGCCGAGCAACGGTATTCAGCGCATGAGAAGGAGATGACGGCAGTTATTCACTGCCTAAACATTTGGCGGCATAACTTGTTGGGTTCGCACTTCAGGGTGGTGACGGACAATGTCGCAAACACCTTCTTTAAGACACAGAAGAAGTTGAGTCCTAAGCAAGCAAGGTGGCAAGAGATGCTTGCTGAATTTGATTTTGAATGGGAGCACCGACCTGGGAGACATAACCAAGTTGCGGATGCTCTTATTCGCAAGGCTGTAGTAGAGACAGTAGCGGCAGTTTCAATTTTGGAGAGTGACTTTCTTGATAGAATCAGGGAGGTATCACCATTGGATCAGGTTTATCAACGAATGTTGGGGAAAGTTACCGAGGGTCAAGTCCGAAAATATTGGGTTGACGCTGGTTTACTCTATATAAAGGGAGGAAGGCCCTTTGTCCCTAGTTATGGGAACCTCAGGAGGGAGTTGTTAAGAGAGACACATGATGCTCAGTGGGCGGGACATCCAGGTATTGAGAGAACCTTGGATTTGCTGGCTCGGAGTTGGTATTGGCCGCGGATGGAACATGATATTGAGGCCTACGTGAGATCTTGCCTAGTGTGTCAGTTGGACAAAACAAAGCGAAAGAAGGAGGCAGTGATGCTACAACCTCTGCCCGTTCCGGAACAACCGTGGAAAAGTGTTTCCGTGGACTTTATTGGGGGATTTCCAGTAGTGCAAGGATTTGGTTCAGTGCTGGTAGTAGTGGATCGGTTCTCTAAATATGTCGTGTTCATGGCAGTGCCACATGCGTGCCCTGAGGAGGAAACTGCACGCCTGTTCTTCAGAGATGTAGTGAAACACTTTGGGCTGCCGCAAGACATAGTGAGTGATAGAGATGCGCGGTTCACTGGTCGGTTCTGGACTGAGTTGTTTGGCTTGATGGGGTCAGACTTGAAATTTTCTACGGCAAATCATCCTCAGACGGATGGTCAGACCGAAAGGGTGAATGGGTTGCTGGAAGAATTTTTGAGACATTATGTGACCGCAAGTCAGAAGAATTGGTTGGAGCTATTAGATGTAGCTCAGTTCTCGTACAACTTGCATAAGAGCTCATCGACGGGGATGAGTCCTTTTGAGATAGTGTTGGGGCAACAGCCGCTGACTCCGCATGAAGTGATCAAGCAGCGCACTGGGGGCAAGTGCCCTGCTGCGTATAGATTTGCGCGTGAGAGGCATGAGCTGCTGGAAGAGGCGAGGGATAGCCTTGAAAAGGCAGTGCGCCGAATGAAGAAGTATGCTGACAAGAAGAGGAGGCCGCTGGAATTTCAGGTGGGTGACCAAGTACTACTGAAATTGACTCCTCAGATTTGGAAGAAAATCAGCAGCAAAACGGTGCATTGTGGGTTGGTACCAAAATATGATGGTCCTTTTGAAGTGATGAAAAGGATTGGCGAAGTAGCCTATCGGTTGAGGCTACCAGATAAGATCAAGGTGCATCCTACATTTCATGTGAGTTTCTTGAAGCCATTCCATGAGGATAAGGATGAGGGTCGGGTTCAAAAAGGCAGAGCTCCTCCAACAATCCGAAAACAATTTGAAAAGCAAATTGAGAAGATTCTGGATCATAGGGTGATGGGGCAAAGCAAGAAGAATCATCGGACTGATTTCTTGGTTCAGTGGAAGGGTTGCGCGAAAGAAGACGCAACTTGGGAGAGAAACACAACACTGTGGCAGTTTGAGGGCATAGTCCAGGCCTACCTTGACGCGGTTGCGACGAGGGCGTCGTGTAGTTCAGGTGGGGGTGGTTTGTTAGCCCCTTAGATTGGTTGCTCGAGAAAATGGGGAACGGGTGACTTGGTGGCAGCCAAGCACTCGCAAGAAACACATGGCTTGGGTGGGCTGTGTGTTTGTGGGCAGTTGGTGCTGTCCTGATGGGCGGTTGGTGCTGTCCCAAGGAAGTGTTGCTGAGACATGGGCAGTTGGTGCTGTCCCAAGGAAGTGTTGCTGAGACATGGGCAGTTGGTGCTGTCCGTAGGGGGTTGATGTTGTCTTGGGGGAGGCAGTTGCACGCACATGCAACAGACATGCGGGGCAGTTGCGGAATGTAGTTGGCGCGCACTTGCATGGCAGTTGGCGTGCACATGCAAGGGAGATGGCTTCACATGCCGAGCACATGGGGCAGTTGCGAGAAGAACCACCAGTAACTGGCGTGTGGGGGAATTCATGTGTGTGTGTGTGGTAACTTCCTATAGCAGTTGGGATGTAACTGCTGTGTGTGTGAGTGTGTGTGGCTGGTGCCCATTGGGCCAGCACACCCTAGGGCAGTTGGGGTGTAACTGCCAATATATATTGTATTGTGAGATCATACATGAGAGAGAGAGAGCATAGACACGAGACTAGCAGTGGATGTTCTTTGAGATCCTATGTATGTTAGCACGAATCCTTGTAATTGCTTTGGTGAGTAATAATAAGGTTGGGGCTTTGTCCTGTAAAGCTTGTGTGTTGTCTTTACTTGATGCAGTGCTTGCTTGTATGCTGACCGTGAGGGTGTGAGAACATCGAGAGTGATTGCTTGTGGCTTGTGGGCGTGCTTGCGGGAGAAGGCTGACTAAGTTGGGCGAACTTAGTTCCGCACTTGGCTAAAGAAATTTGGGGCGTGAATTTAGCTGCGTGACACCAACCATGTCTTGTAAATCGGTAAAAACGTAGTACTAGGTACGTACGTGTACGGATAGTCCGAAGATCGGATTTACTGCCAACATATATGGGGATCTCATGGGTCGCTTCCTGAAGATTTACCGATGACGTATGACTCACACTTTATTATTCTGGGAATAATTATAAGAGAGAGTAAATTAATCTAGGATTAATTACGGAGATATTTTATCTAGGATAAAATATTATTAAAGAGAGAGAACGATTAATTTGGAATTAATCGATAAAATAATATATTCGATATATTATACGAAATTGGATTTCGACGCGGAATTGAAATTAGATTTTAATTCATGCGAACGAGTTAATTTAGAATTAATTCGTTAGCGACGTGAATAGTAATTTTGCTAGGCATAATTATTTAATTACGTCGCAACGGAAAATTCGTTAATTCGGAATTAGCGAACCCGAGCCCGGGAGTATTTGCGGGCACACTCGCATTTCGAATTCAAGTGCAGCTCACAAGTCACATCACGCGTCACATCACTCGTCATTCAAGTGATGGATGTCTTGTCACTTTGAGTGATTGACAACCAGTCACTATTCATGAGTGATGTGAGTTGTTGGAAGGAATTAATTGCCAAATTTTGGCTCCAAAATTTGTTGACTTTTGGAAAGGCTAATACAACTTTTTGGTTTTGATTTTTGGCATTAGGGTTTTGGAAACCAAATAATCAACACACACTCACATCTCTCACTCCCTTACATTCGGCCAAGGGCCTTCCTTCTCTCCTCTCTATGTATTCGGCCAAGGGCGAAATTCTTTCTCCCCTTTTTGGCTTGCCAAAACCGTGAGCAAGAACAAGTGAAGTGGAAGATTTGTGGCAAATCTTGCCAATGCTAGCACATGAAGGGTCATCCTAAGGTGATAGGGAACTAATTTCATGAGCATGAAATCATCAAATAAAGCTTGGAGCTTGGATATTCATCCATGGAGTTGACCGAAAATGGAGGAGCACAAATGAGCACCATTGCCGAGAGCTTCAAGGAGTTTTTGTTGTTCCTCGCATCGCCAAATCCGATCAATGTAAGTATGATTCTGTTATTCTTCATTGTTGTATTCACATGTGTTTCTTGCTTGAATTGATCTTTGGACTTAATAGAAACCCAACAATGGTATCTTGAGCCATTTTGAGCATGAAATGAATTTAGGGTAAAATTTGGGCAAAATTGATTTGAGCATGTTTGAGTGAAATTGGTTGTTTGAGTATGCTTAAATTTTGATAACATGGTGTTATGCATTGTCAATTTGATAAAAAATCGAATTGGATAATTTTTCCCCAAATTGGTTGGCTTGGCCGAAAGTTGGACTGCCCTATGTCATGGTGATTTTTTGATTTTTGATTCATTGGATGAGTTGAAATCATTTGGGTAATGTTGATTTAGGATTTAATTGGATTAAAACCGAATCGGACAAAGAAATCCCTAATTGCCGAGACTATAAGCATGTATAATGAGTTGATTTTTGATTCAATTGTGTTGGACATTAGTTGATAATAATGAGCATAATTAATTGAGTGAATTAGTATTTTGGAAATGTTAATTTGGCTAATTAATTATGACATACACTTTAAATTAATTAATTGTGAAATTTGGAATTTTGTAAGTTAATTAATTGGGCCAAATTTGGAATTGGGCTTGTAAAGTTGTAATTGGGCTTAATGGGCTTGGTTGGGCCAAATTTGGTTTAGGCTAATTGGTTGGATCCAATTGGGCCCAAAACCATATCCATAAAGTCCAATTATGACTTAATGGACCTTTAATTTTAATTGGGCCTAATGGGCCTAAATTGGTTTCTTGGCAAATAAGGGTGATTCCTTAAATGGGCTTTGGTATTTGGGTTTGACCCATATTGACCAAAATTACATGCCTTTAAGAAATTAATTGAAAGCTCATTGGACTTTAAATTAAATTGACATTGGATGTTAATCGGGCTTTGAGACCCGTAACGATTAGATGTAGAATCTAAGTCGTAAAGGTTCGTTGATAAAGTGTATTATTTAATTTGGAATTAAATAAATGAGTTAGTATTAAATACAAATTAAATTGGATTTAATATTGTAGTTTAGTATAATTCAAGAATTCGTACTTTGAGTACTTATTCGCAAAACGAGTTTGACTCGCGCAAAATCAAATCGTTGTTTGAACATTGGATGGTCATTAATTATTCAGATTAATTAATTGGATTAGATTGATTGATAACATGCTTGTGTGAATACATGGATGCGATGTATGAATAATGTATATCGGATGGATATTAGATAGGTGAGGGCAATTTTGGAAATTGTTGTAATAAATTTAGAATTTATTAATTGGACCTGCGTGTCCAGCCTATTACCTCCTTACTCTTTGTATTTCTCTTCTCACCTATTCCCCTCAATATAAATGAGGTTTCTTTAGAAGTCTTATGTAATCGGGTAGAAGTAATACTTGTGCTAGCGGGAGAGAGGAAATTGAGAGATTTGTTCTAGGAACAATGTTTTAAGTATCCATCCGCATATCATTATTATATTATTTATACGCGCCTTATTATGTATTTATAATGCATGTTTAAGGGTGTATGATGATGAGACCTTAACAAAGATAATTAATTGGTTGCCAATTACGCGAAAAACCCTCACAACATTAAGCATTTTTCATTCCATTGAGTGATTCTTACTCAAGATCCAAGACTGGCATTGGTTTATTGGCCAAAGTCAAGACCTTTGTCCGTCGCGGATGTGTTTGAATCATGAAAGCTTTATTCCATATCGGTGTCTTGTCCAAGTTGTGATTTGTTGGCCAAAGTCAAGATCACTTCTTGTCCATCGACATTGATTACGAAGCTTTCCATAGTCAATGGGTTCCGCTTAACTGGGATCACTAAGTTTGTTGTGCCAAA
Source organism: Zanthoxylum bungeanum (assembly GCA_019454045.1). Taxonomy (NCBI): domain Eukaryota; kingdom Viridiplantae; phylum Streptophyta; class Magnoliopsida; order Sapindales; family Rutaceae; genus Zanthoxylum; species Zanthoxylum bungeanum. The sequence continues at coordinate 230,742 of SKCR01033742.1, forward strand.
GCCAAGGCTTAGTTGATTCAGAGGAAAAAGGTTAGGAAATATATTGGATATATTGGCATATATAAGATATATGTTTCAGACTTGGATGTCCACCTACTGGATCTAGGAATTGTATGAGATCCAATTGATCTTAGAGATCTACCTAGTTAATTATCATACAATTTGTTGGCCAAAGTCAAGATTGTGTGTTATTTAACGGGATCCTATCCCACTAAGAAATAAGGTTTCCCGAGTACTCAACAGATGGTTAGAGGCTCGCCGAAAAATAGTGGGAGGCAAGTATTAAATTTGCAATATTCGTTTAATTACTTGCCATACGCGCTCATTTCATTTTTTCGTCAATAAATTAATATATTAGTTGGACTAATATTTAAAGTTGTTTTACTTAAACAGTTGGACTATATTCAAACTATTTCATTTATAGTTGATTATATAATTGGATTATAGTAATCAATATATTTGAATTAACTAATTTCAATTAATAGTTGATTTTATAATTGGATTATAGTAATCAATATAATTGAATTTAACCTATTAAATTATAGTTGATTATATAGTTGGACTATAGTAATCATTATAATCAATAGTACCTAAAATCGTTGATTTGATAGTTAGACTATTAGAATCAAGATAATTGAAAGATTAGTGTTTAAAACATAATCCTGGGAGAAAGTATTTAAACGACTTTAATTTTCAAATTGGGAATAATGACTCAGGATAGTCCTGAAAACTAAGAAGTTACTTTATTTGATAAAATAACATCTTAGGCCTAAGCCCGGAGTTGAGCAAATAGTAGAACATGATATTTGGAATATTCATGTGATGATAACTTTAGTGCTTAATCCATTAAGCTTGCCAAATACACTCATTAATTTCTTATTCAGAACTAAGGATTAGATCTTTATAGTATGATAATGAAATTGAAGGATCTTTATAGATCTATCCTTAGATCTTAGAAGAACTAAATTGCAATAGTAAACTCTTGGAGAGTTAATGGCTATACTCAATGAGACAAAGCCAGAGTTTGCAATAGGGCAAGAAGCGCAAGGCACATCTTACTTCGATATTCTAGAATGCCAAGGCTTGGCCAAAGGCTTCTGGGGTGTGGAAAAAGGCAAAGGCAAAGTCATTATAATCATTTGGGAAGACAAAGGACATATCCCAGAATGTCTGACTAAACTGTGGCAAACGGGGTCACTGAAGCGTGACTGCCGTATAGACAAGGCAGACATGAAGGAATAGAAGAAGGTGCAAGGCTTCGACTTCAAATATGTTTGTCATAGACATGTTCAATACTAGTATTAAAATTGGATTTTAGATACTAAATGTGGTAAATAAATATGTGCTGATGTGCAGAATCTACTGAGAGTAGGATACTGACTTCAGATGAGATTTACCTACGAGTCAGAAATGGGACGGCAGTCGCTGTTTTAACCGTAGAGACCTAAGTTTAGGAACTACCCTTCGGGTGTGTACTTAAATTAGGAAACTGTTATAATGTAACTAGTTTGACTAGAAACATTATCTCTATATCAGGGTTTAACCCGTTGCGGGTATACCTTTATATTCTAGAACACTAAAGTCTTTTATTTTATAAAGATGATATTGAGATAAACACATTAGATGTGGATAACAGTATTTATATTTTGAATATAAATAAATCTCAAACGTATAACATAACAAACTAATAGCTCAAACTGAATTAATCAGTTGAAACTTTAAAGTGGCATTGTTGTCTGGGACACAATTAACAAGACTCATATATCCACACTTTCGAAGAGTGGGTACTAGGACAAATTTGATTCTATTCAAATAATGTCTACGAAACTAGTTTATTGGGCAAAGTGCCTAAAACACCTTTTACTTGGTAAAAGTGCAAGTGCCACCCCCTGTTAGCCCTTGTTCATAGTGACGTAAGTGGGCCCATATCTAGCTAGGCTAGAGGTGGATATGAATGTTTCGTGACCTTTACGGATGTGGCATCGTGTTATGCTTATGTGTTTCTTTTGAAACACGAATCAAAAACTTTTGATGAATTCAAAGAGTTTCGACACGAAGTAGACAACAGATCGGCTAAAGTATTAAACACCATGATTGGACCATGATGAAAATACTTAAGCAATAAGTTTCTCAAATACTTGAAAGAGTATAGTATTCTTTCGATGAGGACTCCTCCCGGAACACGTCATTCTGACGGTGTGTCTGAACAGAGAAACCGAATTTTGTTGGACATGATAAGGTTAATCATGAGTCGCTCTGAGCTACCATTTCCTTCAACAGATACGCATTAAGAGTGCATAACTTATTTTGAATAAGGTTACATAAAAATCTGTTTGACAGATTTCATATTAGATATTAACAGGAAAGAAACTAGATTTCTCATTCCTGAAGATTTGGGAATGCAAGGCATACGTTTGGATGATACCAAACTAAAACCCAAATCGGATAAGTGCCTAAGTTGTAGGTTATCCTAGGGAAACCAAAGTATAGTACTTATACAACTCACTAGAGAACAATGTAATTGTTGTTCGCCATGCAGTTTTCCTTAGAGGAATACCGATATGCAGTGGTAAGTGGGAGGAAAGTAAAACTCCCTATTATGGCAAAGTGCCATAATGTCCGAAATGGATTCCATGTATACTAACCAAGTTTGGATACTAGTTGTTGTACCGGAAGGCATTGTGCCTATTGGTACTATATATAAGTCTTCAAGGAAGACATACATGGAAGGCTATATACCAACGTACTAAGCTAGACTTGTAGCGAAAATGTATCATTATCAACATTGTGTCGATTACGATGAAACCTTTTACTCGTTGCCATGGTTAAATCCATTTGGATAATGCTTGCTAATGCTGCATGTTTCATTTATGAAATTTGGCAGCTGAACGTCAAAATCGCTTTCCTTAAACGGAAATCTTTTGGAGGATGTTTATAACATCCTGACGGTTTTTTCGTACCATAACTAGCAAACAAGGTTTGCAAGTTAATTCGATCCATGGATGGATTGAAGCAAGCATAGCGTTCTTGGAATTTTCGTTTTGATGTAATCATAATGGTGTACGATTTAATTCAAAACGAAAATGATTCTTATGTATATAAGAAGGTTAGTGGGAGCGCACTGACAGTGAATGTCCTAAGTAATGATGACATGTCATTTCTTGGAAATGATATTCCCATAATTACAGTCGGTGAAAGCTTGGCTTTCATGAAAATTCTCCATAGAATTCTTGGGAGAAACAACCTTTATTCTAGGAATAAAGATCTACTGGGATAGATTTAAAGTTGTTAATACTCTCCGAGAACTTGTACATTGAAAAATGTACGCGACCTGGTGTCTCATATGCTTTGAGCATATGGAGTCACAATCGGGCCAATCCAAGTGATAGTCACTGGATTGAAGTTAAGAACATCCTTTAGTATCTTAGATGAACTAAGGATGCTTTCTTATACTATGGAGAAGGAGAACTGGAAGTGACTTGGTTCACCGTTACAAGTTTCACAACCGATATAAATGACTATAAGTCGTAATAACGGTACTATACAGTTTGAATAATGGAACAGTGAGCTGGAAATCTTCCGAGCAAGATACTGTTACCGAATAAACAACAAAAGTGGATTATTGCTGCAGCTGAGGCAGCAATAAAAGCCTTTTGGATCAATAATAATCATAATCAGATTAGGAGTAGTTCTGTTAGCAGCTGAGCTAGGCTACAGAACAAGCTAAAGAATTAATGGTCTCATCAATGATCCAGATATATACTTCAATATTCATCTGATTCGTTCGGATCATACATCGTGGCGAAGTGATGATCGAATAAATCGCATCAGATGATAACCCTGCAAATCCGCTGACGAAAGTTTTTACTCAGCAGAAGTTTGAGCGAACCGTACATAGTTCGGGTGTAGGACACTTGAGTGATTGGCTATAGGCCAAGTGGGAGATTGTTGGACAGTTATGACCCATAACATCACTATTTGTACAGATCATGGTGTTGTTGTACAAATTAACTATGTGACAAAGGAAATTGCTCTTCTATCATTTGTAATTAGATTACCAAGATGTATAAATGATAAAAGGTCCATATGATTAGTTCCAGATTGAGATGATATGAGACAGTATCAATCCATAAAGGTTTAATCATTAAATATCCCTAGTCGTAGTATTATCGAGATTGGACATCGATAATGCGGAATAGACTAGTATTACACTTGTGCTCGTTGTGGGAGCATAACGATAGTTCTTATATATTTGGGTATAGGATACTCATGCAAGTGTAATAGGAGGTTGTGTTTACCAATGGTACACGAAACAGCTTCGTTCTGGATAGACCCCTCGGAATTCGATTGGTAGTATGACTATGTGTCTATGGAAGTCCGAATCAGGGTAGGTGTATTTGGTCTTAACCTGAGACTTGCACCGCTAATACCTGCGACAATCAATGTACTTTGGTTTTGGTCGTCCAGGGCTTTAACAGGTTCTGTGTATGCCTCTTCTGGGTATATTGAGAATCGTAGTGTATTGGGTGTGATGTCGAGATGGAAGTATCACTCCAGTCATAATGGATATGATGATCACGTAGGATACGGAACTGGTTCTCTTATATGCTGCAGCTATCGGGATATTATGACTAGGTCATGTTTATCCGATTATAGAGACTAGTTACCAGAGATCTGATATGTGCTTCGTACGGGGCAGACACATTTCCAGCCCCAGGCCTTGCACTTGACATCCGATGCTGGATCGACATACGCAATACTACGTATATTACGCCTGATATAGATAACATATTCCAGTAAGAATATTTCTGGAGAATTGGGTAGGCACGGTGCTTTGCTAGAAGCCAACCATGTCTTGTAAATCGGTAAAAATGTAATACTAGGTATGTACGTGTTCGGATAGTCCGATGACCGGATTTACTACCAACATATCAGGGGATCTCATGGGTCGCTTCCCGAAGATTCACCGATGATGTATGACTCACACTTTATTAATCTGAGATTAATTATAAGGGAGAGAAAATTAATCTGGGATTAATTACGGAGATATTTTATCTAGGATAAAATATTATTTAAAGAGAGAGAACGATTAATTTGGAATTAATCGATAAAATAATATATTCGATATATTATACGAAATTGGATTTCGACGCGGAATTGAAATTAGATTTTAATTCGGGCGAACGAGTTAATTTAGAATTAATTCGTTAGCGACGTGAATAGTAATTTTGCTAGGCATAATTATTTAATTACGTCGCAACGGAAAATTCGTTAATTCGGAATTAGCGAACCCGAGACCGGGAGTGTTTGCGGGCGCACACGCATTTCGAATTCAAGTGCAGCCCACAAGTCACATCACTCGTCATTCAAGTGATGGATGTCTTGTCACTTTGAGTGATTGACAACCAGTCACTATTCATGAGTGATGTGAGTTGTTGGAAGGAATTAATTGCCAAATTTTGGCTCCAAAATTTGTTGACTTTTGGAAAGGCTAATACAACTTTTTGGTTTTGATTTTTGGCATTAGGGTTTTGGAAACCAAATAATCAACACACACTCACCTCTCTCTCTCCCTTACATTCGGCAAAGGGCCTTCCTTCTCTCCTCTCTATGTATTCGGCCAAGGGCTAAATTCTTTCTCCCCTTTTTGGCTTGCCAAAACCGTGAGCAAGAACAAGTGAAGTGGAAGATTTGTTGCAAATCTTGCCAATGCTAGCACATGAAGGGTCATCCTAAGGTGATAGGGAACTAATTTCATGAGCATGGAATCATCAAATAAAGCTTGGAGCTTGGATATTCATCCATGGAGTTGACCGAAAATGGAGGAGCACAAATGAGCACCATTGCCGAGAGCTTCAAGGAGTTTTTGTTGTTCCTCGCATTGCCAAATCCGATCAATGTAAGTATGATTCTGCTATTCTTCATTGTTGTATTCACATGTGTTTCTTGCTTGAATTGATCCTTGGGACTTAATAGAAACCCAACAATGGTATCTTGAGCCATTTTGAGCATGAAATGAATTTAGGTTAAAATTTGGGCAAAATTGATTTGAGCATGTTTGAGTGAAATTTAGCTTTTCCGCAGGAATCTCTTCAGCCGCATCCGGGATCATTGGCTATAGTTATTAATCAGTGAGTGGACCTTTCTTTTTCAAGTTGATATTTACTTTCTGTTTTGATTTGAGACTTACTTTTACGCATATCAGGGAGCTAGCGAAGCTTATTTCAATTATTTTATGAATGAGTATGTATCAGAAAACTTGGAATTTAAAAGCATGATTTTTTTGATTTTTGGTGGCATGAGGGAAAAACCCACCTTAGATGTGACTTATGAAATTGACGGTTATTGGAATTGATGGATATAACCTATTCACATGTAGAGTAGGACTAAGGGGACAACGATATGTAACGCCTCTAAATCCTAGATTTTAGGGCTATGGGGACAGCGAGATGTAACGCCCCTAGACCCTAAATTCAGGGACAAGATAGTGGCATGCATTGGGGGACGGCGAGACGTAATGCCCCAATATCATGGATTTGCACACCTGGCTCTAGTTTAGTGGCTTATGGGATGGCGAGGTGTAACGCTTCAAGACCACTAGTTAGGCGTATGAGGGACGACGATACGTAGTGCCCTTATGCGTCAGATTTTCAGCAGATCTTCAGATATATGATTTTCAGATACATCAGTTTTATGACAGAGTTTTAGCATAACAATTTTTATGGAAGATTTTTAAAACGAATTCAGTTTTACAAAAAACCTCACAGTTTTCAGACAGAAAAGATTTCCAGAAAAGTTTCACAGAAAGAGGTTGGTTTTCAGATAATAGAGAATTTTCAGAAAATATCAAATTTCTTGAGATGATTTCGATTTCGGAAAAATAAATGTTTGTTCAAGTATTTCATTTCCTTTTTAAACTATCCACTCATTAGGTCGTTCAAACGATCTTACCCCCCACTCCTAGTGTTTCTATTTTACAAGTTTACCCGGAAGAGGAATTCGAGGGGACAGATATTGATGGGAGTCATTAGGGTGTTGAATCCACCAGGTCGTGTACAGAGGTTCAACAGTTAGTGTCAAAGTAGAGTTGCATGTCATGCATTTGTGTAGTATATGTCATTGTAATGTACTAAAAGTGTCAATGAACTGAGTTGTAAAATAGAAGTATCGTTGAGTACACAGTTATGAGTATAAAAATGCATTTTATATTGTTGAGTTGGGTTGTGGTCCTTGTGCATGAGTTCATATTTGAGATGGTTTTGGTAGTAATGTTCATAGTTAGTAACTCAGAGGCTCAGAGAGGATAGGTCAGCCCATTCCCTGCCGGTAATATCTCCAAGATGGGGATGTTACAACTCTATCTCAACCTCAGATTCAGACTCTACCACCTCATAATTAGACTCTGCCGTAACCTCAGAATCAGACTTCACCACCTCAGACTCTACTGTGACCTCAAAATCAAACTCCACCACCTCAGACTCTACTAGACCCTCTAGCACTCAGCGTCGAAACCTCAGAATCAGAAACTCAGAATAAGACACTCACAATCAGACGTAACATAACTGAAGCACAAAATTTGTGTGATCAAAGTTTGAATTCAAATATTCAAATGTTGGCGCCACTATTCAATTTCTAATATACAAATATTAACACCACTATTCAATTTCAAATATTCAAAATTTTGGGGCAACTGTTAAAAATTCAAATATTTGTAGTTAGAACTTAGGCGCCAAATTTGGATATAAATAATGGGCTGATTTTAGATTACTTGTAACCACAATCTTATATCATTTGTTATTAATCCAATAAATAAAATGTAGTCTCTTGAGCAATTTCGTTTTCCTTTATTTTCTTGCATTTTCTTACTTTTCAAACAGTAAATAAATCACCAAGAATAGCTCATTTTCATGAGATTTTATAACTCTGGGTAGAGTTTTTTAAGAAAATATATTCTCTTTGTGGAAAAATTCTAGTATATAACAATGATACTATGTCATCTATGTAATGGCCTAATAATATTTTGCCACACATTTTAAATTGTAAAAAATAAATAAATAAATAAAATTTTATTTAACACAACTCTTATATAATATATAATTATCGATTGGTGATATCACGTCACTCATATTATGTTAATATCAAAACATTACTCCTCAAAGTGATACTGAAAACAAAACTAAAATAAGACACCACCAAACCACGCCTATTGGGGACCAAAACATGCATATCTTAATAGACATTTTATGACAGATTCTGAGAAAAAACTCTTATATCACATACTCTGGTAGACTTATGATAGAAAATATTATATTACAAAATTTATAATGGATTTATGATAGAAATTTATTTATTATGAAGATTTGTGATGGAATTATGATAAACATTTCTCTATCCCGAAATTTTTGATGGACTTATGATGAGAATTTTATGTATCACAAAAATTATGAAAGAAATTAAATTTGACTTAATTGGACTTACGATTTAAATAAATATTTTAATCATTTTAAAATTATATAAAAAAAAAAAACCAAAAAAACAGAAAACAAAATGCAATTTTTAAAAGGATGGCATTTAGCACACCTATGTAAAGATTTATTAAAAAATTTTAAATGCTATTATAAAACGACCGCGTTTTGCATATATAAATAACTATTTATATTCACAAATTCTCTCACTTTCCCACTTCATTCTCCTTCACACTCTATAGCAAGTACTCTTAGTCCTCCTTTCACGTTCACACAGTCTTCAGCCAGTAAAAAAAAAAATCACCAATTTTGAATTATTCTCTCATTATTAAAGATTCGTTATCTTCTAACTCAAATCCTCGTCGGTTCGCTGGCTCGAAATGAAGATCGATGACAAGACTGGACAGGTCATCGACGTGCGATTAAAGACCTTTGGCTGTGACTCTGTAATCACTTCATCTTCTATTGGTATGTGATTGTTTGGTTTTGTTGTGTTATTTTTTTGGTTAATAGATAAATTTGGGTTCTTTTGATTAATTTTTTAAAAAGGTTTTTTAACAAATAAAAAATCAGAGAATTAGGTGATGGCATCAAATTAGATCTTAAAGGAGCTTAAGGATCTTGATAAGTTATTGAAAGATTCGGGTTTTGTACTAATATCTCTAGATTTTGCTTATGTTATTCTATTCCTTGGGTGTTGCCTCTTGTTTTGATGTTGCCGTTCTTGTGGTTGATTGGCTGAATAGGTTTCTTGAATTAATATGGCCTTATCTTGATAAGGTTTGATTTCTTTATCTAGAGTATTATCAGCTTGTAGTTCTTCTTTTTTGTTATAGTATTTTGTGTTAGACTTTGGTATTTATAGGTAATAGGCAAGTCAAAACTGTATTTTATTATGTTCAGGAGCAAGTCAGAACTGTATAGTATGCCTTTTTGAGCAGGAGCAAGTCAAAACTGTATTTTATTATGTTCCTGTAAGCTAATTGCAATGAATCGTAAAACAAAGAGATATAGTGGTAATATCACTTTTGTAACACCCCATAAGTTTTAGCGTGACTACTAAGGTCATACAAGTTATGCATGCTATGTTTCATATACTGTAGGGTCTCTGAGTGTAGATCGAGTCATACAAACCGAGTTTATTCATCCTGTATAGAGTTAGAAGATTCCAGCATTTTTGCGTTAGTGTCACGTTCGTATGGGTGTTCAAACGCATTCAACATTTACGTTTGTGGCGTGTTCTTCAACACGTTCGAACGAAACCATCCAGAGTATTCTTGTTTATGTTGCTTGCGTCGGTCGTTCGAACGCGGGCAGGCAGAATGCTCATTTGCATGTGGCGCTCGAACGACCTGTGATATTTAGACAAAAATCTGGAAATTTTAGGCTCTTTTAGATTTTTCTTCTAATCTCTCCCTCACGTCCATTTCTCTCTCAAAAGTCCCATGTTTTATCTTCAAATCATGCTTAAATCTTGTGGATTATCATGTATTTCCAAGCTCTAGGAATCTCAAGTAAGTCTCTAAGCTTTCCTTCAGCTTTTGTTTTGCATTTGGGTGAAACCCACTCTTTGATCTAAGGTTGTTTTGTATGATTTGGATGATTAGTGAGTTAAGTATGCTTAGTTAAGTAAGTATTGTCATGATATGTGTATGAAATGAGCTATATGATGTGCCTGACCTGAGAGTTTTAAATCCATGAAATCTGTTTACGAGTTTCTACTTAAAAGTATTGGTTAGGATTCTATTCGGACAACGTTTATTTCATACATATTCAATGTTTAAAAATACGTGGCGGCGCCTCGAGGTGGCCGGCCATTGAGGCACGAGGTGGACCTCCTCGAGGCGGTGAGGCGGACGCCTCGATCTAAAAATTGGAAAAATAATCCAAAATACATTCATTTCTTCATAATTTATAGTATGTTGATATTTCAATTCAGATTCACAGACACTAAGTAATTATTTATCAACTGTAATTATAGCCAAGCAAAAATAGAGCCGCAACTTTTGACATCAAAGTGAAAATATATAATTCATTTAGTTAAAAACCACACGAAGACATAATTCATTATAGCATTTTTAATTTAATTTAATTTTTATTTGTCTAAGTAAAAATACACAAGAAGACATAATTCATTTCCTGAAAAAATGCATTTTTTTTAACAAACTAACGATAAAGTTAAGCCAAACAACATTTGAATCAAATACAAATGAGGTATTAACCTTCAAATGGAACTGATATTCTTGAAGATCAGAGATGATGTTGATAAACGCAAATCAGAGACATAGCCGACAGACAGGAACCGAGAGATGAGGAAGATAAGAGACGAAGAAGATGTAAAACAGACGCAAACCAACGACAAAGCATACGCAAAGCAGAGACGAAGAAGAGACGCTGATGTTGAGAGATGAGGAAGGTAAGAGACGAAGCTGAGAAACCCTAAATCAAAGACCCCAAAACGTCTATATACGCGCTGATTCCTTTTTTATTTTTATAAAGACGCCAAAACGTGGTGTCGACGTTTTGGCACACCAAAACGTCGTCGTTTTGGTTGGATAACAAAAAAACAAAAAAAAAGGCTGAATGTGAGGCGGCCACCTCAGCGGTGAAAGGTGGCAAAAACGGTACACAACGAATTAGGCGGCCGCCTCGATACGTTTTTTTAAACACTGTACATATTTTAAAATAGGTAATGGACTCTATATGAGCTTGTATGTATGAGTCAGTACACGTGTCAGCCAATGCGTGTCCCCTCATGTGATGTCTTAGTTTATGTATATCGGTTTATATTTTCAGTTTATGATTGAGATTTATGTTTTTCAGATTGGGAGCTCTTGCTAATGACTGACGAGTATGATGTGTGTTATGTGATGAGTCTAATATATGTGTGGACGCTATTGATTTGTCTGCCTCTTTGAACAAGTGATTCACATGCCGTTTTGAAAAGTTTTGCAAACAAACGAAAAGGTTTTTGACTCCGCTTTTGAAATGAAAAGATTCTGCTACAATATGTATTCTATGTATTATAGGGCTCTGCCCATCTGACTACGGTCGTTCTGTTACCCTCTGTCGATATGGTCCTGTGTCGGATAATGTCCGGTCAGTGAGCACAATTCAGACATTGGACGCCAGGTTTTTACTAGTTCAGTGAGTAGTTCTTGGACGTCTGATATGGTTTTATGAAACAAGGATTATGAAATTTATTTTCGATCATAGAGATCAGTTTTCAATATACTGCGAATACTATGTTTTTGTTAGTTATGATATTTTGATCTACATTTTGATAATTTTAAAATTTTGATTTAATATACTTCTGATTTACATGTTTTTCTGATATTTTCAAATTATGTTTCTAATGATTTTAGTTTATAAATTTCTGGAAGTTACTAGGAAAAGAATTCAGATAACATGGTTTTTATGTTTCGATTGGAAAATATATGATATGTTTTTTTGTCACGGTGCTTGTATAATGATTTTGTTTTATGGATTTTAACCCTTCGTGGTGCCTGTTCTGGGGTCTTGACCATCAGAAAATGGCTGACCCGTTACCCTCTTTCGACATGGTTTTGTTCAGACATTGTCCGGTTCTTGCGTGTAACTCAGGTGATGGACGCCTAACTAGTTTGATAATTCTTAATTTTGAAAGTTTCTGATTTTAGAAAGATCCGTTTTTGAAAATTTTGGGTTTTTTTTCATAAGATGATTATAGTATTTTGATTTTTGATGACATTTGAGATGACCATATGGAGTTTGTAGTATGATTCCCGGTTCTGTTTATGAACATATTTGTCTATAAGAAGATTTGCATTCTGCTTTCTGAATCTGTTAATGAATAAGATTAGCTTATGGTATGTGTATTCAAATTTCCGTTTCTGATTGTGGATGAAGTGGACTGTATAAACCTTGTAATGTGAATTCCGTCTATGATAATGTATGTGTTGTCTATAAAGAATTCGTATTGTGTTCCATTTCTGGTATTGAGTGTCATTTGATTGTATGGAGATTGCTTATGTATGTTTTGTCACTGTTGTTTGAAAGAGACTGACTTTGCGATATTCGTGTGGGACATATGTGTGCGCGATCCGTTTACATGAAGGTTATGACATGAATGTTTATGAATTTGGATGTGTATATTAGTATATTTGTATATGTAACTCGAGGGTTAAGCGTTTCCAAGAGTATAAGATTTTTAGTTCGCATCAGATATGTTCTGACTTCTGAGTATGTATGTAACTCGAATGTTAACCGTTTGAAAGGTATTTTGTATAAAGGACTTAATGCTTGATTTGTTTTTTAAGGAAAAGATTCTTTTAACTATCCGATTTGATGATTTTTCAAACGTTTTGAGATATTATATTTTTGTTCAAAATTTTGGATTTGTATCAGAGAAGCTTATGAATTCAGTTTCTGGAGCGGAATAAGCATGTAATTTTTCTGAAAAATATTATGTTTAACATTGATAAGGAACAATACGAGGTTTAAAGGTTTTTTTTCTAGACAAATAATTATATATATATATATGAAAATATGCATATAAATGTGATTATTTACACTAAACTTGAAATTCATACTTGCTTTTCGTGATGTGTGATGACTTACTGAGTTTTATAACTCACACCACATTAGTTTACTAATTTTGCAGGTTGGCAATCAGATCAGTTAGCCACCAAGTTGTGGATGTTTAAGCTCAAGACGAGGGATCACCCGAGTTGCAGTCGCTCAGTCTAGTATCATGGGGATGGTATTTGTGTAATCAAGTTTGTACCCTTTAAATAGTTAAGTATCATGCAGAGCACGTGTTATATGTATGTAAACAAAAGTACTGAGTTATATATGTAATTGTGAGCATGAGCCCTTAGCTATTATGATTTGATGTGTTTTAGGTGGACCGAGGGTCTTTTTGTATAATATATTTAGTACAAGATGTCTAAATGTTAGAGTTAGACACGTTCGTTTCCTGTTGGTTTGAGGCTCAAAGAGATGGGTTATTCATGTTGTAAAGCCCCGATCTATAACAATCTTACCTAAAGGAGTATAGAGCCGGAAAGCTACTAATAATTTTACACTAACCTTAAATTCACTGAACGCTTGAGCAAATATCATAATATCATTAAATTAATAGTTATTCATAAATACAAATAACTTTGTTCAAACCCAAGTTGTAAGTTAATTGTACTGCATAAGCTAAAGCAACAAACTTGAGCTTCAGAGACCTATCTATCTCAAAAATTTTTTATCCTAATGGCCCTAGACTGCAAATTAAGAACGACGCGGTTCCTTGCCTCATGAGTCATCGTCATGGATCCCTCGCGCAACCATCAACCGCTAGATCGACATAATCATCCGAAATGAGATAATTTGCACCATAAGACACAATGAGCCTAACCTTAGCAAGAAACTTTTATGTATGAATGCAAAAATGACCCTTTAAAAATACAACACTTTCAAAGATTTGATTTTAGTATAAACCTTTACCAATTGATAAACCTTTTACAGTTAATGGGCCATCGGTCTTGATACACACTACATGACAACCGGTCGGGATTTTGATGTTCTTCCTCGTAATACATTTAACCATTACCATAGATAATCATTTACCATCAACCTTTACCAACTATTACCAATATACCCTCCCATGCAGCAGTTATACCAAGCCTGCTTCAAAATTCATTTCCAATCGTTCCCATTAAAAAAAAATCATAATTTTAATACGACATATATCACTACTTGAATAGTTTATGTGTTATGCATGATGAACGTGATGCAATGAAATTGAACAGTAAATTCAGTAACAGAAAACAATCATCACGTTATATCATACTATTAAATTCACATACATTAGCTCTGCGGTACAATTGGAAAATTACTTACCTCTACGAGAATTTCAAACAGTGTACCTAGTTTATTAACATGCTCCTGAGGGATATTGGAAGATGACGTCTTGACTCCATTTTTTTTAGGGTTTCGTACTACTACGTGAACCTTATTCTCTTTTTATACTAATAAATATATGATTATTTACTTTTTAACCTCTGATATTTAATTTAATTATGCAGTTATTAGACCAATATTTATGATTTATACTGGTGTACCCAGTGTTTTACCCCAATCAATTTAATCTTCAAAATTTCATAGTTATTTCATTTTAACTCCGGTTCCGAAGATTCTTGCGTCGAAAATTTTTATTTTTCGTGCATAATTTATTAAAAGTACTTCCTATGTACTTTGATATTTTTAAATTACATGCCTTAAATATTCCGAATCCTAGCATATTTTTACTGGACAGTTGGGTCACGTACTTAAAAATTTAATCATTTATTCATATCATTATATAATTATACAACCTATAGCAGGGTGTTACATGTTGGGTTCCTAGAACATGCCAAGGATCTATTAAGTCATGATATGTGCGAATACGCAAAGAAGTAGCATAAATACTTACATTGAACGGATTGGATGTAGGTGTAAAGTTCAAAACTTTTGAAGTGTTTGAAGAGCTCCAAGCCTTCAAATGGTGTTCGAAACTCAAGGATTTGTTTCCCTAACACCTTGGTTGACTCCTTGTAAGTGCTAGCTCAAAGAAATTTTGAAGCAAAATTCCAATGGAGGAGAAGTGAAGCTCTCGGCTTTTGCCAAGAAAGAGAGAGAGAGATGTTTTCAATTTTTGTATTGTGTGTTTTTGATTTTCCAAAAATCAAATTATGATATACCAAATCCAAGATTTGGTATTTGTCATTTAAAAAAGAATAAACAAAACACAAAGTGTGTAAAGATTGGTTGGAGTAAAAACAAGCAAAGCTAATTTTACACTCCACCATCAACAACTTCCATCACTAGCAACAAGTGTGACGTAAGTCAAGTGGGTCCCACCACATGTAAATTCCGAATTTACGTCGAACAATCTCAATGCGCAACTTCGCTCGGGCTCAGGTTCGTTTAATTCTGAATTAACGAATTTTCCGTTGCGGCACAATTAAAGTCGCTTACGAATTAATTCTAAATTAATTCGTTTGCCCGAATTAAAATCCAATTTTAATTCCGCTATGAAATCTAATTTCAATTAATATATCGAATATATTATTTAATCGATTAATTCAAAATTAATCGTTCTCTCTCTTCTATACGAATTTTATCCCAGATAAATTCTTGTCGTAATTAATCCCAGATTAATTTTCGCTCTCTCTTATAATTAATCTCAGATTAATTTTGTTCGAATCAAACGTCATCGGTGAATCTTTGGGAAGCGACCCATGAGATTCCTGGATATGTTGGCAGTAAATCTGGTCGTCGGACTATCCGAATACGTGCGTACCCCGTACCACGTTCTTACCGATTTACAAGACATGGTTGGCTTCTAGCAAAGCATCGTGCCTACCCAATTCTCCAGAAATATTCTTTTAAGGAATACATAATTTATACCAGGCGTAGTATAATAAGTATTGCGTATTACGATCCAGTATCAGATGTCACATGCTAGACCTGGGGCTGGAATAGTGTCTGCCATGTACGAAGCATATATCGGATCACAAACAACTAGTCTCTTTAATCGGATAATCATGACATTGTCATATTATCCCGATAGTTGCAACATATTAGAGTACCAGTTTTGTATCCTTGCCTGATCATCATCTCCATATGACCGAAGTGATACTTCCATCTTGACATCACACCCAATACACTACGATTCTTACTAAACCCAGAAGAGGCGTACACAGAACCTGTTAAAGCCATGGACGGCCAAAACCAAAGCATATTGATTGTCATAAGTATTAGCGATGCAAGTCTCAGGTTAAGACCAAATACACCTACCCTGATTTGGATTCCCATAGACACATAGTCATACTACCAATGAGATTCTAATGGGTCTATCCAGAGCGAAGCTGTTTCCATACCATCGGTAAACATAACCTCCTATTACACTTGCATGAGTATCCAATACCCAAATATATGAGAACTATGTCGTTACGATTCCATAACGCGCACAAATGTAACACTAGTCTATTCCGCATTATCGATGTCCAGTCTCGATAATACTACGACTAGGGATATTTAATGATTAAACCTTTAGTGGATTGATACTGTCTCATATCTTATAAATCTGGAACTAATCATAAGGACTTTTATCATTTATATATTCAAGTAATCTAATTACAAAATGATAAAATGACAATTTTCTTTGTCACATAGTTAATTTGTACAAAAATCACAATGTCTTTTACAAATAGTGATGTTATGGGTCACAATTGTCCAACATTACAGTCCCCTCTTATAAAAATTTCTTCCTTAGAATTCCTTTGTCTGAATAGCTTTGGGTATTTATCTTTCATTTCTTGCTTTCTTTCCCATGTCATTTCTTCGAAATTCTGGTTCCTCCAAAGAACTTTCAAGAGTGTTATTTCATTGTTTCGGAATTGCTTCACCTCTCTTGCTAAAATTCGGCCTGGTTTCTTTTTATAGGTCAAGTCGGGGTCAATTCTAGGGGTTCATAATTTAGTACCACTTGGGTCCTCAATATATTTCCTTAACATTGATTTGTGGAACATATTCTGAACCCTCAACAAAGACGGTGGTAATGTCAAACAATATGTTCTACTGCCCACGTTGTCAAGTATTTCAAATGGTCTTATGTACCACGGACTTAACCTCCCCCTTTTACCGAACCTTATTACCCATTTCATAGGCGCCAGTTTCAAAAATACATGGTCTCCTACTTCAAACTTTAGCTCTTTCCTTTTTTATCAACATAGATTTTTTGTCGGCTTTTGAGCTATATTCATTGTTGCTCGGATCTTCTCGACTACTTATTTAGTTTCTTGCATCACTTCTGCTGTAACCATATGTTTTTCTAGATATCTTGCTTCTTCCACTTCGTCCCAATGAATAAGTGATCTATATTTCCTACTATATAGCGCATTGTACAGTGCCATGTCAATGGTTGCTTGGTAACTGTTATTGTAAGAAAATTCCATTAGAGATAGATATCGCTCATATTTTCCTGACTAATCCCTTACACACTCCTTTAATATGTCTTCCAATATCTGGGGTCACAGTCTGACACGATGGAGACAGGGACTCTGTGCAACCTTAATATTTCCTTTACATATATATCCGCATATCGGTCCATACTATATGTGGTCTTCACTCCCAGAAAGTATGCCATTTTAGTGAGTCTGTCTACTATCACCCAAATGGAATTGTTCCCTCTTTCTGACCTTGGTAGTCGTGACATGAAATCCATAATTATGTGCTCTCATTTGTGGGATCTCCAATGGTTGTAGCATCCCAAAGGGTCTTTGATGTTCAACCTTGATCTGTTAGCACGTTAAGCATTTTGCTACAAATTTTACGATGTGATTTTTTCATACCCGACCACCAGTAATACAATTTCAAGTCTTGATAATTCTTTCTGCTTTTGGGGTGAACCGAATATGGTGTATTGTGGGCTTCCGTCATGATTTCTTCCCTTACTTCTGGGTCGTTTGGAACACACAACTTTTTCTTATGTTTTATTATGTCATTATCATCAATCGAAAAATATGTTTTCTTACCCGACTCCATCTTCCTTCGCTATTTGAGTAAATATTCATCTACCAGCTGCATCTCCATTATCATTTCAAACAATACTAGTTGAACACTTATAGCTAATAACCTGCAATCTTGAGCACTTATTCCTCAATATTGCTGGTTGTACTGCCGGCTGTGCCAGTTCTGCCTTTCTGTTCAATGCGTCCACTACAACATTAGCTTTTCCGGGATGGTAATTAATCCTACAATCACAATCTTTCACCAATTCTAACCATCTCTATTGTCTCATATTCAGCTTATTTTGAGTGAAGAAATATTTGAGGCTCTTGTGATTCGTATAAATCTCATATTTCTCCCAATACAAGTAATGTCTACATATTTTAGTGCAAATACTACCGCTGTAAGTTCCAGATCATTAGTTGGGTAGTTCTTCATACTCCTTCAGTTTCCTGGATGCATAGGTTATTACCTTGCCATTCTACATTAGTACACATCCCAATCCGCTTTTAGAGGCATCGCTGTACACCAAAAATTAGCTTTGATCATCTGATACTGTTAGTATTGAGACCGTCACCAACAACTCCTTTAGCTTGGAAGCTCTCTTCACACTTCTCATTCTATAGGAATCTTGCATTTTTCTTATTCAAAGCTATCAAATGGGTAGCTATTTTAGAGAAATCTCATACGAATCGTATATAATATCCTGCTATTCCAAGGAAACTTTGGACTTCCGTAACATTTCTCGGTGTTAGCCAACTTACAACTGCCTCTATCATGTTGGGGTCAACTGATATCCCTTCACTGGATACTATATGCCCTAAGAATGCCACTTATTTTATCCAAAAGTCACACTTCTTTAGTTTGGCGTAAAGTTTTTTCTCCCTCAATATTTGTAACGTAGCATGTAGGTGCTCCTTATACTCCACTTGACTTTTAAAAAATATCAATATATCCTTGATAAAGACGATGATAAACCGATGAATGTAGTGTTTGAACACTTGGTTCATCAAATCAATGAATGTCGCTGAGGCGTTAGTCAGCTCAAACGGCATCACTAGAAATTCATAGTGGTTATGCCTTGTTTTGATTGTTGTCTTCCTCACATCATCTACTTTTGTCTTCAACTGATGGTACTCGCGTTGGGATATATGCCCAAGAACATAATGTAATATGTAAATGAGATTTTATTTGAAGTATTAAACAATGCAGTTATTCATTTATTAAAATATTGATTTTAAAGTCGCATACTATAAATTATCATGTATGTCCTTGGATACTAAATGTACTTTCACACTTAGTGTATAATCGTTATACACAAGTGGATTTAAGTATGAAATTAGTTATCTTAAATAGTCCGTATAGAGCAAAAAAAAATGAGCACTTTGTTTGTGGTTTATCTACAACTGTCGTCCATTCCATATTGTATGACGACTTTGATCCGGGTTCGTTAATATGGTGACATGGAAATGGAGGCACCTTATATGATACGATTTTATAGGACTGGACCAAGACATAAATGAATTTCTTTTAATATCCGTTAAACAAAGAAATTCATATCAGTCTAATAAATGATCATATGTGGGTTGATTTGAATCATGAATGTACTATGAACTCCTGCATGGTAGGCCATGTCCTTTGATTTACAAAGGTGAAGTTGGTGAAGAAATCTTGACCAATAGCTATGTATTTTGCGAACATGGTTTGGTATGTGACTGGGGACGTTTTACATAGATATAGAATCCACTCCTTTTTGCGAGAAGTAGATGAGTATCTTTCTTAAGGGTTGATTCGATATTTGAACGGTTAGAGCGCTCAAGTCTTTCTATTACGAATATGAAGATTAATATTCATCATTGTTATGAATAAATCGTTCATTAGAGGATCAATAATATTTATGACACAAAATAATTAGAGGAGTATAACAGATATTATGACCCGGATCTAATTATGAGATACTCGTGGAGGGTCAATCTGTATGCAGTGATTATATCAATGGACATCGATGACTTTCGGTATAAAATATACCTACAATTACGAGAGTAAAGCTTTGGGTTCTTATGGAATAACCTAAAGTTAATAATTTGGAATATATATTAAAGAGTTTTAATTAATATTTCGAGATTATTGGAGCTCGGGACTGTAGGTCCATTTGGTCCTGTGTTAGCTCATTGCACTATAGAAATCCATGAAATAATTAGATATTGCAATTATGAACTCACTTGAAAAATATTAAATAATTGAGAATTATTTGTTGACATAGTTATTAATTTGATTAATAATTATATAATGTCACACTTTGTAATTATATATCAAAATATTTAATATATAGTTTCTATATTAATTATTATTAGATAATCATTTAATATATGGTTTGATTTTTAAATTAAATTTGATTTAATTCAAAATCAAATATGTAACTAAAAAATTATTAATTTTAAAAATCAAATATGATATTTAATTTTGTACAAGCACATTTTTAACCTAAACCCTAAATATATATATAAAGGTTTTCTCTTCACATAAAAACCTTAGACATTTTTCTCATATTTTCAAAGAAAAATAATAGAAAAGAGAGAAAACAATGGGGAAAATTTTCTCAAGTGAGTTACCCTGAGCCCATCCTAACCGATTTCTAATGGTAAGTCATAACACGGAAGATTGAGTGGTAGACCCGATTCATCACATATTATTCACGACATCGAGTTGATCTGACGGCAACGCAAGAAGCAAAATCAACAAAGGACAAAACATGCAAGGCTTGATACAAGTGGCGCAAGGAATTTAGCACACTGGCGATTTGATAATTTTATGTGACGCACTTATTCAATTTCATGGTATAAGTCACAGTGCATTATGGACTCATTCAATTTCATGGCTTATTGATTTTGTTAAATAAGACTAAGTAATAATACCTACCAGCTGCATGCATGCGAGCCATCATGAAAACCATGCATTTGAATTGCATGCTTTAGAAGTTCAAAGGTCACAGCAAGCCTACATATAATATTGCTTTGTGCGTTGAAGAATGTTGTTGTGTGTGTTGAAGCAGCAAGCGTGCGCATATATGGGGAAATTTGGGCTGTTATGGATATGAATTTTGGTGAAAATTTCAGGATTGAAAATAAAGAGAGAGAAAAAAAATTTAAGGTCGATTCCGGTACCTAAGTCGCTTCCGCTGTGTGAGTGAAATCGGTTCTTACAACCTCGATTATAAATCAATCTTAGATAAGATGGTAGCGCCCTGCAATTGATCGAATAGGTAGTCGATCCTTGGAATTAGGTACTTGTTCTTAATTGTTACTCTGTTCAATTCCCGGAAATCGATAAATAATCTTAACGATCCATCTTTTTTCTATAAAAAACAACACCGGGGCTCCCTAAGTGATGAGCTAGGCCGAATAAATCCCTTGTTCAGCAACTCTTCCAATTGTGTCTTCAACTCCTTTAGCTCAGTTGGCGCAATTCTATAAGATGATTTTGATATTGGCGTCGTTCCTGTTCCAACTCAATTTCAAATTTGATCTCTTTATCTGGTGGTAAACTCGTCAGATTCTCCGAAAATACATCTTGAAAGTCCTTCACCACCATAGTATCTTCCACCTCCGCCTTCGACTCATATTGTATCGCTACCATACTAGCTAAATATTCGATATACCCACACTTCAATAATTTTTCGGCTTTTATTGTTGATATAATTGGTAGGCCGTCCTTTCGCATGCCTGCCTTAAATTCCAGTTGCTCCTCCTCGGTCAGTTTTAAGATTACCTTTTTGGCCAAAAATATATGGTTGCATGGTACTTTGTAAGCCAATCCATTCCTAGTATCACTTCAAACTCCCTTAGACTCAACACTATCAACTCGGCCAATAAAACTTTATTGCCAATTTAGATAGGGCAATTCTTGACCACCTGGCTAGAATCCATTACGTCACCAAAAGGTAAGGAAGAGGAATATCCAATGGTCTCGTCTTCGGGTATCACTCCTAGTTTCTTTAACAATGATCATGCTATGAATGAATGTGTGGCACCAAAATAAAAAAAAGTAAATGCAATAAGTCCATAGATAGATTTGTTACCACTTATTGTCGCAACTTCCTCTTACTCTGCCTGATCCCGTGTCATTACAAAAACTCCGGCAAAGACTTTATTCTGATCTGTAAGTCATTTCAGGTAATCTCGAACAACATGTCTCTTCTCCTTGTACCAATAGCATGTGTTGGAAACTACCAAGCATTCTCCAAAATGAACTCTGTTGCACTTCGGGCACAGCAACTTCCTTCTGTCCTTGATATTGCTCAATAAATTTTTACAGTCCCAATATTTCCCGCCGCCATTCTTAGTTTCATTGTTTCCCTTAATTAGTTCCATTTTCCATGGGGTTCTATGGCCTGGATGCCTTGCTAGATGATGCTCCTTTCAAAATCTGCATGGATCATTGAATGTCTCTCACGATGTCCTTTTGATCTTCTTCGGTGATCATCATCATATTCACCAGCTCTTCATAAATCCCAGCAGCATACATTCTTACCAAGCTTTTTATTATGAGATTTATTGCCTCGAAGAAGTGGTTATTCTTTTGGTCCGCTTTCATGCGAACCTTCCAATGAGGGTAATTTTTCCCATCAAATATTAAGAGTCAATTCATGGATTGACTTCTATCCATAGTTAAAGGGGTCAAATATCGAAGTTAGACGCTCTAATACCAATTGAAAATAGATATAATTCTAACCCTACACACTTAAGGAGGAATATGTGTAATCTTACGGAATTAAAAATCTACTCTATCTAAGACAAGTCAAAGTTAGAGTTTTGATGGCTAAGTGAAAACACCATTAAGTCTAATTAATGGGCACACCTTTAGATTAAGTAGTAAATAATCAAAAACAAAGTAAATAATGAAAGTAAACAAATAAGAGAGCGATTTGTTTATCAATTAAAAAACTCCATGTAAAGAAAAATATTTCCGGACATAGGGTACCACCCGAATTCACTATATGCGAAAAACATCCAGAGATGGTGAAATTGTTAGTGTTCCTAGAACATGCCTAGGATCTCTAAGATGAAATTGTATGTGAATACTCAAAGAAGTTTCAGAAATACTTACAATGATTCGGTTGGATGGATGTATGAAGAATAAAACTTTTGATCCTTTGATAAGAGCTCCAAGCCTTTCTTTGTGTTCCAAACTCTAGGATTGGTTTCCCTATCACCTTGATTCACTCTTGGAAGTGCTAGCTCACTTGAAGTTTTTGCAACAAAAACTCTATGTAGAGAAAGGAAGCTCTCGGCATTGCTAAGAAAATAGAGAGAAAGAGTTTTTGTTTTTTGTGTTGTGTATTTGATTTTCAAAAAATCAATATCATTTACCAAAAACTCAAGTTGGTATATGTCATTCCAAATGACAAAGTGTGTTGGATTTGGTTGGAGTATTTTACAAGTTAAACCAAGTCTTCACTTAACCAAATAACAACTTCCATCACTAGTCAAACTTGTGATGTAAGACAAGTGGGTCCCACCACTTTTAAATTCCGAATTTAAGTCGGCTAATCCAACACGCAACTTCGCTCGGGCCCGGGTTCATTTAATTCCGAATTAACGAATTTTCCGTTGCGACATTATTATTAAAGTCGCTTACGAATTAATTCTAAATTAATTCGTTTGACCAAATTAAAATCCAATTTTAATTCCGTATTGAAATCTAATTTCAATTTAATATATCCGATATATTATTTAATCGATTAATTCCAAATTAATCGTTCTCTCTCTACTACTTGAATTTTATCCCATATATATTCTTGCCGTAATTAATCCCAGATTAATTTTCTCTCTCTCATAATTAATCCCAGATTAATTTTGTTCGAGTCAAATGTCATCGGTGAATCTTTGGGAAGCGACCTATGAGATTCCTGGATATGTTGGCAAAAAATCCGGTCGTCGGACAATCTGAACACGTGCTTAAACCGTACCACGTTCTTACCGATTTACAAGACATGGTTGGCTTCTAGCAAAACACCGTGCCTACCCAATTCTCCAGAAATATTCTTTTAAGGAATACATAATCTTTATCAAGCGTAGTATACTAAGTATTGCGTATTACGATCCAGTATCGGATGTCACATACTAGGCCTGGGGCTGGAAATGTGTCTGCCCCATACGAAGCATATATCGGATCACTAGCAACTAGTCTCTTTAATCGGATAATCATGACCTTGTCATATTATCCCGATAGTTGCAACATATTAGAGTACCAGTTCTGTATCTCTGCGTGATCATCATCTCCATATGACTGAAGTGATACTTGCATCTTGACATCACACCCAATACACTACGATTCTCAATAAACCCAGAAGAGGCGTACACAGAACCTGTTAAAGTCTCGGACGACCAAAACCAAAGCATACTTATTTTCGCAAGTCTCATGATAAGACCAAATACACCAACCCTGATTCGGATTCCCATAGACATATAGTCATACTACCAATGAGATTCTGAGGGGTCTATCTAGAGCGAAGCTGTTTCCGTACCATCGGCAAACACACCCTCCTATCACACTTGCATAAGTATCCAATACTTAAATATATGAGAACTATGTCGTTAAGCTTCCATAACGCGCATAAGTACAATACTAGTCTATTCTGCATTATCGATGTCCAGTCTCGATAATACTACGACTAGGGATATTTAATGACTAAACCTTATGTGGATTGATACTGTCTCATATCTTATTAATTCGGAACTAATCATAAGGACTTTTATCATTTATATATTCAAGTAATCTAATTACAAAATGATAAAATAGCAATTTCCTTTGTCACATAGTTAATTTGTACAAAAATCATAATATCTTTTACAAATTTTGATGTTATGGGTCATAATTGTCCAACAATCTCCCACTTGGCCTATAGCCAATCACTCAAGTATCTAACACCTGAACTATGTACATATCGCTCAAACGTTTGCTGAGAAATAGCCTTCGTCAACAGATCTGCAATGTTGTCATCTGATGCGACCTTCTCGATCTTCACATCACTACGATGTATGATCTCACGAATCATATGGAAACGTTGAAGTATATGTTTGGATCGTTGATGAGACCGCGATTTCTTAGCCTGCGTTATAGCCCCGTTATTGTCATAATACAAAGGAACGGGCTCAGCTGCTAACGGAACTACTCCTAATCCAATTAGGAATTTACGGATCCAAACTGCCTCTTTTGCTGCCTCAGCTGCAGTGATATATTCTGCTTCTGTTGTTGAATCGGCAACAGTCTCTTGCTTGGAAGATTTCCAGCTCACTGCTCCGTTGTTCAAACAAAATATGTACCCGGATTGCGACTTACAGTCGTCTTTATCGGTTTGGAAACTTTCATCTGTAAACCCAGTTACCTCAAGTTCTCCATCTCCATAGAATAAGAAAGCATCCTTAGTTCGTCTAAAATACTTAAGGATGTTCTTTACCGCAACCCAGTGACCATCACTGGATCGGCCTGATAGTGACTACACATGCTCAAAACATACGAGACATCATGTCACGTACATATCATGGCAAACATGATCGATCCGACTGTAAAAGCGAACGGGATCTTACTCATGTTGTCTCTCTCATCTTGAGTTTTAGGACACATGTCCTTAGATAGAGAGACGTCATGTGACACTAGCAACAATCCCCTCTTAGACTGATCCATGTTGAATCTCTTAAACACTTTGTCAATATACGAGCTCTGGGAGAGTCCAAACAGCTTCCTAGATCTATCGCGGTAGATCCTTATTCCCAGAATAAAAGCTGCTTCTCCCAGATCTTTTATGGAGAATTTTAATGAAAGCCAAGCTTTCACCGATTGCAGCATGAGAATTTCATTTCCAAGAAGCAATACATCATCTACGTAAAGGACAATGAATGTCAGTGCGCTCCCACTAATCTTCTTATATACACAAGGATCGTCCTATTTTTGAATGAAATCATATTCTTTTATGATCTCATCAAAACGTTGGTTCCAAGAACGTGATGCTTGCTCCAATCCATAAATGGATCGATTTAACTTCCAAACCTTGTTTGCATGTTTTGGTACGACAAAACCGTCAGGCTATTGAATATAAACATCTTCCAAAAGGTTTCCGTTAAGGAAATAGGTTTTGACGTCCATTTGCCATATTTCATAATCGAAATATGCAGCAATAGCAAGTATTATCCGAATGGATTTAATCATGGCAACATGTGAAAAAGTTTCGTCGTAGTCGACACCATGTCGTTGACGATACCCTTTCGCTACAAGCCTAGCCTTGTACGTTTGTATGTTTCCATCCATGTCCGTCTTCTTCTTGAAGACCCATTTACAACCAATAGGCTTTACACCTTCTGGTGCATCAACCAGTGTCCAAACTTGGTTGGTATAAATGGAATCCATTTCGAACTTCATGGTTTCTTGCCATAAAGCGGAGTCGATACCTTATATCGCTTCCTTATACGTAGCCAGCTCATTATCCTCAGTAAGATTAATATATATGTGAGGTGAGATCAGAAACCCATACCTCTCAGGTTGTTTTCTGACTCTCTCTGATCTATACGGTTCTTGTGTATTAGAGATTGTGGTACAGTTTCATCCCTGATGAACTGTTCGTGTTCCTTTAAGGAATCAGTGCCAGGAACAGTATCACTCCGATTTTCATCGAGTTCTAATTTCCTCCCACTTATCACTGCATTTAGGAATTCCTTTTCGAGGAAAACCGCATGTAGAGAAACAAATACCTTGTTCTCTTGTGGGTAGTAGAAGTAATATCCTTTGGTTTCCCTAGGATAACCTACAAGTAGGCACTTATCTAATTGAGGTGTTCCGGAAGGAGTCCAATGTTAAAGAATACCATACTCTTTCAAGTAATCTAGAAACTCATTGCTGAAGTATTCTCCACCACGGTCCGACCGTAATGTTTTAATACTTTTGCCGGTCTATTTTTCTAATTCGTGTCGAAACTCTTTGAATTTCTCAAAAGTTTCTGACTTGTGTCTCATAAGATACACATACCTATAACGCGATGCATCATTCGCAAAGGTTATGAAGTATTCATATCCACATCTAGCCTGGCTAGACATGGGCCCACATACGTCACTATGAACGAGGGCTAACAGTTTGGTGGCACGTGCACCTTTACCACTAAAAGGTGTTTTAGGCATTTTGCTTAATAAATAAGATTCGCATATGTCATATGAATTTGGATAAAATTCGTCCAAGTATCCACTCTTCGAAAGCGTGGATATAAGTTTCATCTTTGTTACCGCTAAAAGGTGTTTTGTTAATGTGGCCCAGACGACAATGCCACATATAAGTTTCATCTTTGTTACTTAATTTAAGCCTTTTGTTTGTCATGTTATATGTTTGATATTGATTTATATTCAAAATATAAAGACCATTATTAACATCAGCACTACATATCTCAAAATTATTTTTATAGACAAAACACCTGGTGTTTCTGAATACAAAAGTATACCTACATTGGGTTAAACAAGATACAAATATAATGTTTCTAGTCAAACTAGGTACATAATAGCAGTTTGATAAAGTAAGTAATGCCCCGAGGGCAGTTTCAAAATATAGGTCCCAACAGCCAAAACAGCGACTCTAGTCACATTTCCAACTCGGAGGTCGATCTCTCCTGAAGTCAGTCTCCTATTAATCTGCAGATCCTACACATCAGTACATATATGAGTACCACAAC